>JBCJKH010009804.1:0-15823 GCA_039877255.1 Loriculus beryllinus | reverse complement strand
GCCAAGCTCCTGGCTTCTTTTACTCCATGAAGAAAGCTACTTAAAGAAGCTCCATGTTGACCAATGAGATAGCACAGCTTGCTGAACCTGCTTGCCATTTCCTGCAACAACTGGATTGTATTTGCATTGCCCAGATTATCTGCAACAGACCAGAAAGCAATTTCTCTTACCTTACGAAAGAGCAGCACCCATTAATAAAGACAATTACCACAAGGTGCTGTTTAGATGTTTCATCAGCAGTTTCACCTCCTGGCTACATTATCCAGAACCAGTAATTTAACAATTTTAGATTGAATACAGCAAAAAATAATTACATTTCAGGTGAAATAGTCAAGAAAGTACAAATACTAATAACATATTGCAGATGTCATAATGCAGCTGTATTTCACTAGTTCATCCAAATAAGGGTGAAGAGCAAGAGCTTGATTTATAAAGCTTTATCTAAAATATATATAATTACTTTGAAATTCTGCATAAAGCAATCTGTTGTGGAACATAGGGGAAATAATAGAAAATATTAAAAGAAGTTCTTACCTATACCTAAAAGAGGTCTAAGAACCTGAGATTTGATCTCACTCAGTTTGAAATAAAACCTTCTCTCAGTAGAAGCCAACTCATGCAAACTGGCAATATATCCCATTACGTTTTTGTCTACTAAGACCAGACAGTTGTCACCACCAGCTATCACATTGCTTATGTACCCTATCTGAAAGATGAAAAACAGAAAAGAAAAAAAAAACACCAGCTGAAATACTTTTTGTGTACACTCCAATTTAAAAGCAGGGTGATGCAGAATAAAGCATACCTTTAGGCGCACTAAGTGACAGTAAGTATTAATTACCTACAGTGACAAACAATCCGTTCAATACTGGCTTAATACAAGAATGACAAAAGTAGAAGAAATATTTATGAGACAATCAATGCTGTTTATTTCCTGGTACTGACAGATCCTAAAAGACAACAAACAGACCATCTTTTAAGGTGACTCATACAACCACTTCATGTTTAAGAGAGAGTGACCTTACATTCAGTCACTGTAAGAATTGCCATATACATCATGCTTCTACCAAAAATGATGATATTAAATAATATTACTACAGCAGCTATTTCTCCTATTAATTACAAAGTGAGAATAACAAGACTTTAATATTATGACTGCACCCTGACGTATTATGTCCTTTCTGGACCTGGAAAGACATGAATTTATTGATAAAAGTATCAATAAACTGGACTAATACTAATAACTTGACCAACATCAGAAGCAGTATTTGTACAGGTATTAGTAGGTATTTGCTTTCCACGTTATTTCGAGGAAAATTCTTCTCTCCAGTCAGCAGAAGTGCCACTGATGCACTGTGGCTCCTCAGTAATTCTGGTTCACATGCAATACCATACAGTAATTCAGTGTTGGGCTCTGCTTTTAATTTCTTTGTTGTTAGACACAGGATTCCTTTGAAACACCGAGCACGTGCATACACATGAACCCAGAGTTTAAATCCCCACCCCCTCCTCAAAATCCCTCTCTGACTGCTATTCTGCTCAACAGAGGGAAGTAGCAATGAGAGAGACCCAGAAGAAGAGCTGAGACAGCGCTGCTTATATCCTCCTGATCTCCTTTTTGTTACCTTAAACTCAAGTTGATCTGAAATCATATAAACAACTTGAAAGAGGATGTGCAGCCAGAGCACACTCTCCCCTATCATGCCAACTTCAAAGCAAGATACAAGATTCAGCTTGATGAAGAAAATAGCATAGGGGCACCTCCTCTCTCCCATAAACATGCAAATGCACATTTTGGTGCCTTTGCTCAGTTCTCCCTCTACATCCATAAGAAAGTGAGGGGGAGGAAAAGAGATGGTGCCAAACTCAGGGAGACCTTCTACCCACTCACAAACAAAATGTGCAGCAAGCAGAATGGAATGAAGTAGACAGCACCCTCAATCACTTGATGAACAACAGGAAAATGAAGAGCAATAGTACTGAAGAATAAACACTTGAGGACTGTGGTGAAACCAGCAGAACACAAGGGTGTACTTCTGCAGCATGCACACATGAAGGAAATTGAATAGACACACTGGAAACACTTCCCTGCCCCTCAAACAGAAGGGAAGACCAAGAAACAGGCAGGGAAGAAAACAATACTGATTGAGCTTCCTCTCTGCCCTCAATACACTGTGCTCCTAATTTGACTGCTAGGAACCAGTTACTTGACACCATCAAAGTTAATTGCACAACCAACTCTGTGCCATTTCCAAAAAGCATCAGTACGATTTGCACTAAACTTAGAGGAAATACTACTTACCTTACTACAGGATAGCAACAAAGCTGGACTCTTAGTACAGCTGTTTTCATACAGGCTATTTTCTGTTGTTGTCTCGTGACCACTGTAATATAATCCAGGTTGGAAATCTTCTTCATCTGCTAGGAAGAGGGAATAATCTAGTCCTGCTGCTGTAGTCCAAACACCATTGCCACACACCTGAAATTCATGAGGAAGGAAAAGCCATTAGAAATAACCACCCAAAGCTGGAAGGAGGGAAGAGTATTTAGCTCTTCTAGCCACATATGCACATAATACACCTGCCAAGAAAAAGTACTACAATAGCTGGTAATTTTTCAACTTCAGAATCTCATAACAAGTACACTTCCTGTATGTATTCTGAAAATTGTCTTTCCACTCTTCTTTCTAATGGCTGAATTGTCTTTAAATTATAACTCAGTTTTATTTTCAAAAGGGCATCAGGTGAGTTTGATTAATGCTGGGACACTATTTTCCCCTCTACATTTAATTGGGACATCAATAAATTTGGGAGACAGTTATTATGCTGTACCTTAATTTACGTAAGGACTAAGCAGGAAAACTCTGCAGCTAGTTTTCCACTAAGACAAGCACCATAAAACATAGGCAAGGGTCTGGTCTAACCCCAGAATCATTATTTAGCTATTCACTCAATGTGATGTAAAGTTCAAACAAATAGAAAACCCACTGCCAAAACACACCTGGAAATAAAGAAACAGACAAAAAAATATAGGCATGGGCCAGCAAAGCTAAAAGTGCTAGAAGCAGTTGTTTAGAATAAAACCAGTCTTCCAAAGTATTTAAAAGTTTCAGCAGTACAACACTGGTATTAGAGAAACCAAACACAATATAGAAGTGACATTTGATAAGATACAACCAACCACATTTCTCAGTTTTAGAACTTCAAGGTGGTCAAAAACCAGTGGAAGTCTGGGTAAAAGATTTCTTGCATAGATTTTTCACAAGCTCATCTAGGATCTTTTTCATAGTATAAGCACATGGATCCATAAACAAGGTCATCTTCTAGAAATTACTTTGCACTCAAGTTGTCTAACAGACCCTCAACTGAAAGCAAAAGGCAGAAAGCAGGAAGTACCTTTGCTAGACGAGGAACTGTTGTTGGGGAGTTCAAATGACCAAGCTGGCCAGAGGTATTACTGCCCCATGAATACACCTGTAAGAAACACAGCTAAACATCAGAATGCAAGTTTGTATACATGCACACA
The DNA here is from genome assembly GCA_039877255.1 of Loriculus beryllinus. Lineage (NCBI taxonomy): Eukaryota > Metazoa > Chordata > Aves > Psittaciformes > Psittacidae > Loriculus > Loriculus beryllinus. The sequence goes on along the minus strand of JBCJKH010009804.1, from coordinate 12,298 downwards.
TACTGAGCTGTAGTAGTATAACACATCAAGCGTACATACACACAAGTCAAGGGTGTAAGATTCACCTACCAACAAACACTTTCCTAATCTCCACTGTCTTCCTATATTTTCAAACTGTCTTCTCACAGTCAGAAATGGAATGTGCCAAATCAAGTCATGTCAATCTTTAAACATAATGTTGATGGTACATGCAGAACGCTGGCATTAACAGAATTAAAATTTCACACTGCTTTCAAGTTGCCTCCCACATATGGGAACAAGAGTTTAAAAGCAAAACCCCAAAAACTTAGGAAACACCAAATGTGACAATGTCACAGATAAGGAATAAATGATAACAGGCACTTGTACCTGAGATTTGGCAGTGAGTGCTAAGGAATGATGGCCACCAGCAGAGAGGTGAATCACTTCTTTACCATCTAGGCTTTTCACGCACAGTGGCTGAAGCCTGTCAATCCCCAAAACCCATGGGGGATTGTGGAAAGGAGAAGAAAAGAAAAAATTATCAAGTGCATTCTTAACAGAGAAATAAATTCCAAGGTTTACTTTTTCCCAAAGCAAATCAGAGAAAATAAATATACATGGAGTCTTTTGTCAATAAATGAGCTTGGTCAAGAAGGTCATGAAGAACACAAGTTGATGATAAACCTCATCCTAATTTGGACAAAGTCAAAGTATCACCAAACTCCTAGAGATTACAGGGGAAAAGTCATAACTGATTGACATCCAGTAACAAGAGATTAACAAAACGCGTTACTTAGAGGAACTTAAGTCACAAGATTTAAAAGAACAAGGACACAATGCAAGGCAGCTGAGCAAATTTGAGAATTTGAGAAAGTTCAATAGTCAAAATTTTCTAGTGAAAGGAAAAGGAAAAAACCCCAAACATTAACCAAAGAAATCTTACCTTGGCAGAACATCACCATGCCCTAGCTGTCCTTCCTTCCCCTTTCCCCAGCTCCACACCTCTGTTCTTAGAGAGGGTAAAAGAGCATCAGCCTCACCACTGTAGGTTGGAGTCAGAGCTACGGTCCTCATTTTTGCCCGCCCTACCTTCCGTAAGAGCCTAGGAGAAACTGAAAACAGGCCAAGAGATAGAAAAATTGCTCATCATTTTAGGTAAATGTATCATTCAGACTGTGTGGTACACAATAACAGCACTATTTGAGAACTGATCGAGACTTCTTAAGGAGGTCTTAAGATTGAGAGCAAAGGCTGCCATGCGAGAAGACACGTTACAGATAAACAGAGATAACTTACATGTTAAAAGTAGACAGATCCCAACTAATTTTTACCAGCTATTAAAGGGTAACAGGCATATGAGAACTACGCAGTTTTACTCAACCAAATGAACCAAACCAAATTGCACATCAAAAAAGTATGTTTTGAAAGAAAATATATCCTTGCAGTTCTGAGTAATTCCTAAAATCTCCTCTCAGATCCAAGATCAATATAGAACTAAACCATTCAGAGCAATTAACACTAGAATCTATGAGACGAGAAAGTCATTAGCTTTGAAGTTTGGCAATGGGAATTGGAACATTTTTATCTCCCTGGCTCAAAACCAGCTCAGTGTATTAGGGATTAGAGGCCACACAGATTTTTATCTGCTATCCAACCTATATAAAAGACAGTTTGCTGCCATTTTGCAGTAAGATGCCCAGACTACCACAATGTGCCTCCTCTACCTTACTTTACTAAGAACATTCATAAGCCAGCTATGCTTTTGGTTTTCTTAGCATGCAGTATCTGCTAGTCTTCACTCCCTGTGCTGCTTCCAAGTCCTAAGGTATATTTTATAATTCAGACACCTTTGCTAGATAATTAGATTTGTGTTCAATCAAGGTTTCATTTTCAGTTAAACCTCCACATTATTGTAACTTTTCCAGCTGGCTTTCCCCAACTTGCTTTTTTACCTTGTGACAACAAGCCAGGCAGGGAAAGCCTTCGACTTCCTCCTTCAGATTCCTCCTCTCTAATATCTACTAAACTGGAACTCTTCTTCCCCTGCATGGATTCCTGTCTGACTTGCTCTTCTCGACTGTCTTTTAGAGCTTCAGGCCCTGGGGAACCACCGCCAGACTGAGATCCTGATTCACTTGAAGGCGTGCCATAGAAGTTCATTACTTTCTTCAGAGACAGTGCTCCTGCTTCATATGTAGCGGCTACTCTCACCCCAACTGCTGATGCACAAGAGGCCACCAAGCTGTTCAAGGCAGATGTGCTGGTACCTGGAGGACCAGGGATACAAGCACTGAGTTGTTCTTCTTGTGAAGGCTAAAATCAAAGAAAAAATTAAAGACTATCACACCAGACAGCACATAACAGGAGGAGGATGATATATATATTCACTACTCAAACTACATACTATACTGAACAGACATTATAACATAGTTTTTTATACTTAAGCATACATCTGTTCCTCAGAATCATGATTTTTTAACGTAGGACCAAGCACCATTTCTACACAGACTGGGCTTTGTCTGCTGCACTTGCCTAATACAAACTCATCCGTAAGAGACTGTGGGTCTGTTTGGTGTCTATAAACACACAGAAAAATCTTTCCAAACAAATATGAAAAGATAAAGAGGGATTTCATTTTAGGCTTATTACCAACTTCTTCACCACCAATTAAAGTGCATCAGTGAGCATGCTATATTTACAGAGAGGTAAGTTCTCTCTTTAATACGTTAAAGGGAAAACAGTGATTCATGGACTCATTTTTCAAGGTCTAAGACCTTATGAGGCCTACGTGTCCCCTTATAATACTGTTGTATCCATATAAAGCTTGGTCAATAAAATCATCAAGTCACACTAGGGACAAACTAACTGAAGGCAATTACAAGTACCAGCATGTACCTATAATAGCAATCAATTTATCCACCAAATACAGAAATAATGCACAAGACTATGTGCCAAGTAGTCTGAATGTTAAAATAAAGGCAGCAAAGACCCATTTTCCCACCTAATACATGGTATGAAGTAATATTATTAATATTACATCTCATTTTATTCTACAAGAAGGAAGACAATCTTTGACTTTTTTTGTGAAAGGTTAGGCTAGAGAATTGGGCTTGGTCCTGTCTACTAGCATTTAATTCCTATTTATAAAAGGCATGCCTAGCAATATAGAAGAGCAAACTCAGTATGTGTAGGAAAGCAACGAGAAACAGAGGATTTTTACTAATGCTGAAACACCACATTAGTCCTCAGCTCTGCTCTTCACACGTATGCTCAACTCTGTCAAGAGTCATTGAATCAATTCCAAGCTTATTCCTGGAACTGTACAAGGGAAACAGTACTCTGGAAGTATTCCAGGGACAAGGAATTGAGAAAGGGAGCATGGAACTGTGTACTTCAGTAATTTCCTAATGGCAGGAGCTCTCCCAGGAGCCTGAGCGGCCCGCAACTGCTAGAACGCATCTTATTAGCAAAAGGAAAGACAACTGTGCTCACACAATGTTTATTTCTCTGAAATAAATTTACCTCAGAATAGGAACACGTAGCTTGCTGAAATCACCAAATTACTGGACAGTTTGTTTTGGTTTTAATACTATTACTCTTTTTCCAATTAGAGTTGATAACAAAAATCGACTATTTATTAGGCACTGTAAAACTTATCTCCCAGAACCATTGTTAAAAACTTCTTACTGTGATTATTAAGAAAAATGAAGAAATTGATGTCTGCACCATACTTGGTACGACAAAAGACACTTTCAGAATTCTGCTACAAATTTTGCATCCTGGGCCACAGAGTGGCAGGTTTCCTTACAGACATTACCTTTACCATATGCCACCCAGCAGGGCAGTACTTGTATCGGGACTGCCAGACTGCGCTGCAAGACTTTGGACTGTTTTCTGTCCAACAGCTTTGGAGTTTTATTATCTTCTTCCTCCCATCCCAAATAAACTTTTTTTTTCAAACAAGCAGGAAACGGAGTATTTTGGCAGAGACCTTGTGGTAAAGGTTCAAGAATCAGGAACCAAGAATGAACCCAAGCATTTTCTGATGCTTATTAAGAAATTATTACTTTACTGTTCTGCTGTTGCATCTAAATAGCATCATTGAACCACCTTCCATAACACACAGAGTAGTATTTCTGTATTTCCCATCTCTTTTATGAGTCTATGCCACCCCTACATGATTAGCATCAGAAGCCTTTTGGTCAACACTAACATTACTTCACTATCTTCTCTTGCAATCTACAATTTTTAACTGATTGAGCAATTAGATTTGTGAGGGATTCATTCCGTGTTTAGAAAATAAGGTTTTACCTTACAGGTAAGTTAGACAACTACCACCTTACTGCTGGTTTCCCACACACAACTGGGAAACCCAGGCACTGTAAACCAGCTAGAAAAGGGGAAATTGGTTTAATGGCTCTGGTACTGTGAACCAGAGGAAGAAGAGAGACTATAGCACAGTCAAAGCTGCCCACATTAAAGCCTTACAAATAAACATGGATGGAGGACAAAAAAAAAAATCTTCTGCTCAAAAGTTGAGAACCATCACTGATAAGAAACACCCTGCAACTATAGGAACACCACAGCTATACTAAATAAACAGGATGTTTCATTTGTGAAGAGTACCATTGTCACTTATACACCAAGAATTGTAGCAAAGTTAGAGCCAGTTACTAGGTACCAACCTGCTCAGGCTCTGGGCAGATGTTTTTCTCCAGGCTCTCACTTAATGAGCGATCTGATAAATTGATTAAGTACTCTTTCACTTCTTTTTTCTCTGGGAACAGAATATTTCCAGGACTAGAAATTACACTGTCTTCCTGTCCGCTGTTACTGGAAAACACACTTGCTCCATCAGCTTCTAAAGCAACAACTGTTTGTTCTTCCACAAGTGGCTTCTGACACTCTTCACTTTGGCTACCTGATACGCTTTTTCCTTCCAGGGTCTCCAGTGAAGGACAGTATGCACGGTTTTCTGGTCGGTTATCGGACAGTGCTACACCCAGTGGGCAACAGTGACTATCTGAAATGATTACATGATCTTCCTTGTCCGTCATCGTAATGAGGAGTTGGCTGCAATGATTGCACCTCTCTGGAATAGGCTTCATTTCCTGCACAGGAAGACACTGTACCAGAGCCAGACTGTGGTAGGCTCCACAGGCAATCTGGAGCACAACACGCCCTGCCAGGTGCTCTACCTTCTGTGGCTTTGTCACTGGGAAAGTTGTTGTTATGAGGCCGAGCTGGCAGCCACTCCCCCAAGCCCATATCTCTCTGCTTAGTGATAGTGCCAGCGTGTGTTCCTCTCCACATGCTAGCTGCAAAATCCTTACTGGTAACAGAGGACTGGTTTCAGAATCAGAAATACTGATGGGTTGTGGCTCTGGTACCCGTGGCTGATTTGCAACTGCACACTGGCCAGCAGAATTGTTCCCCCACATGTACACCACACCACTTTCTGTTACAGCTCCATTATGGAAGCTGCCAGCTGCCACTGTAATAATACGGTGCCCAAGCAAAGTATTTTCTAAGATAGGACTATTAGCACATGACTCCTCCGGTCCTGATCTCCAGGGCAGTTTTCCAAAGCTGTAGACCTCTCCACCTGGAGAAACAAAAACAAAGAACAACCCAGCATGAGTCTAATGAAATTAAAACAAAACTAAGATTTGAAAGGAAATTTAGATAGATACCAATTTTTAGCTTACTCTATACTCAGTGAAACTATTGCTATTGATCTATGAAGACTGCTGGCTGCTCTCTACTATTGCCACTGTTATGCTGTGTACCTCATAGTTAACATTTCCCTGTGCACCCATGCATTGTTTAACAAAGTAATGCTTTTCTGCTAAAAATTCTACTGTACCCAAGTGTATGTATTGTTTCTATTTTAAGAACATACAACCATGCTCCAAGAGCATGACAAAGTACAGAGCTCATCTCTCCATGCAGTGATCTAGCTCTACCAAACTGTATTGTTTGCAACCCTACAGTAAAATAGCATTGTCCTATCAGGTGGAAGTGGTGGTGGGGTGTGTATAGATGTATCTTGCCACCGGTTTGATGTTATACTGCAGCCTCTCCAAAATACCATTAGCATTATCTGAAAAGATTGGAGCAATGCCAGTTCAAGTTATTCTGCTAAGAAATCTATTTTTTAAATGAACAGTTGTTTCCACAGAGATAGAAAAGACTGTAAATCATATCCACAAACGTGGGGCAAGAACACACACAGAAAGACCTTTTAATTGCAAAAGAAATACGTTTTACAAAGCCTCTGGAGTTCCGTAACTCTAGTAGAGAAGAGGTGCTTAAGGCAGACTCACCAATAACCTGGATTCTGTCCCTCAAAAACATCAGAGAAAAATCAAAGAAACTTCCAACTTTGTCTTTACAACTCTATGCCCAACGATAAGTACAAGGACTGATGCAAACACTTAAAGGGACTGGCTTTTAGAAATACTTAGATTCAGAGTGCCAAGCTGCTCACAGACCAAGACTCACACTATTCATCTACTAGCTACTAGGTTTTCCAGAAGCACAAAGAAACAAGAGCTCTTACAAACCAAGAGAACCTCTTTCTGTACTTTTTTGAATGAAAGACATCATGAGCAGCACCATTTTGAATTAACACAATCCAGATTACATTATTATCTTTAAACAAGAAATCCAGAGACATTGTTAAAAAAAAAAAAAGAGTACAAAAAAAGACACTAGGCATATAACATCTACTCCACACAGTTTTAAGTAGCTTGTAACTCAGGAGGAAATACTGGCAAAGGTAAAAATCTAACCTTTTAAAAGTTGCACGAGACACAGATAGAATGAAAAATAAAGTCTAAAATAGAAACACTTGACAATAACTAAAGCTTGTTATTGCCTCAAATCTTTACAATTAAGATTATTATTACCTTCTGTTAGAAGTAACCCATGATGTATCCCAAGGGCTGCCTGTAATACAGTCTTTCCACTGAGGCCCAGAAGCCTCTCTGGAGTTACAGAGCAGGAACCAGCCTTCCAAACATAGACCAGGCCTCTCTCTTTGGCTCCTTCTGCCTCTTCTGAGCTACAAAAAGATTGAGGGAAATACAGAACCCATTTGAAGTTTTCCATAGTTCAGTAATGCATGGTTTGCTTTTCACATGTGTAAGGCATTAGTTTTAATTTCAGAAAGCCAACATATTTCACTTACTGTTCAGTAACCTTAATTTAAATGTTATTTAAATGAAAAACAAATACCTTCTCTTTGAAATCATTAGGGTTCTTTTTCACTTATACTTTACTGCCTGAGAAACAGCTGATCTTGTCACTAGTAAACTTAAAGACAGGTTTATTCACCACTGATACATATTATTTTATTCACAGCTTTATATTATATATTCTATTTGTTGCTCATACCAACGAGAACAAATTAATACACAGTTCTGACGTTGTATGCCAAAAAAGACTGTTCTATCAGTTCCACCCACATGCAAGCTACTCTGTTCCTATCTGAACAATGAGATTTACAATGTTAACTCTTTCTATATTAGAAAGCAGAACAAACATTTGTGGTTTATTGGGTTTTATTTATGTTTCCATTGGGTTTTTTTTCTCTTTTACTTCTTAGTAAGTTTTTTTGATTCAAATAAGCCAGTCATTTAAATTAATTCAACACAGGAAAAAAAAAAAAACCCTGAAAATGTATGGAAGTATCTGGGCTTGTAGGAATGACTGGAACTATCCAAAGCTGGTTTAACACTTCAACACACTCTGGTCTGAATGCTCAATCAGCAACTTCTCCCATTCAGCACAAAGAAATTCCTCAAAACTTTGAAAACAACCACATGGTTTTAACAATTTGTGGAATCACTGGATTTAAACACAAAAAGCCAGTTTAAACATCAGTATACACTGACACCACATCAAGTTAAATTAAGAGTTTTCTTCAAATTTCTTTAAGCTTTATACAGAACAGACTTATTCACCCTGCAGGAAAAAGTAGGTTTAACTCCTTATTTACCAACAGTCAAGTCATTTACTCCACACATAAGCCAGTTCTTGCAGCTTTGCATAAACTTGTGAAGATAAATACATAAGGCAGTGAGAAAAGCTTTGACAGAACGGCAATCTTCGTCTAGAAGAAAGGGCACAAATAAACACATTCCAGAACTGAAGCAAACCCAGGAAAAGCTGGTCTGATAGGCTGTACTGTGGACAACTTATGCAAGTAGCACATTCAAAAGCCATAAGCCCCTGCTTGTGGGGAATGCTGCACAAGAAGCTGTGTCAGCAGACCTGAATGACAGCATGAACATCCTGATCCTCATCAGCTGCAAACCATGGGAGTCAAGAGGAATCAAAGTTAAAACACCAAGATAATCTCTGAGAACTGTAGATATTGAAACAAAGAAGTCACTGAAGACAAAGATGTAATGTTGTACCCAGGACTTTCTCAGGAGCTAACAAAAGTATCCAATGTGGACTGAGAGGACAAAAGAATGTGTGTTCAAGAAAAATGGAAAGTAATAATGTAGCAGAAAGTGGTAACAGAAAAATGTGCTTATACTTCTGAGAACAAATAAGTTGCTCAAGCAAAGCGTGAACAATGATGTGATTGACTGGGAAAAGCATATGATGTTGTGAAAAGTACCAAAAAGAAACTAACCCATACTAACTATTATCAGCCACTAGGCAAGGGTCTATAAAAAGCCTGCAAGCTCACTCAATAAACGATTTTGGTTGCACCACAATTGGAGTCCATGTCATCATTACCACACCTCCTCATGCAGGCAACCGATTTTCTGAAACTAAAACTGCTGCTACCCGTGGTGCATGGGATGAACAATCTTTCATAATCTGCCTCTGAAACTTTCAAGATGAGAGTAACTATGAGAGGGGAATGACCTCTCTTAGCTCCTGGGCCCTTCCCCAGGGAAAAACTAAGAAATAAAAAAGGGAGAAAGGTGACAGTCAAGAACTCTTCTAAAATTCAGATGAGTCATTTAACCCAAACATCACACATGCTATTAAATGCAGAGTCCACCTTGGGTTTTAAATACCTCGGACTTGTGCTTAGAATAGAAGTAAATTAAAAAGGAACCAATTGAGTAATATATAGGCCAGAAAAAAGTTAGAAAAATCCAACATCATAATTAGGCCATTTACCTAAAATCAAAACGTGGATTTTATTCAGGTAGGCAAAGCACACACCAAAGAGCACAACACTCTATCAAAGCTTTTTCATCAACATACTGTGCATTAAATTCAGTACAAAACCTCATATTTGGGCTTTTATCTATGTAAAAGATCTTCAGAGAACAGTGCTAGACAAATTTGGACATTGCCATACCAGGATCTATTACAAGTCACTAATTTTCCATCCCAAAAATATCTGACCTCTGTCACGTGTCTTTAGTGGAAGAAACAAGGAGCAGAAGTAGAGTCCACTGCAGGGCTATTGATCCAGAATAAAAATTCACAGGTTCAGATAAGATTTACTGTGCACCAGAGAAAGTTGCTTTCAAGATTTCAGCTTATGGCTATTCCTCCACAAGTTACAACAACCAACTTAAACTGCTGTTGTAATAAGTTGAGTGTTTCAGACATAACTGAAACCAGAGCTAAGTTACTCCTCCTTTTCCCTTCAGTGTAAGCTCTATAAAGAGTAAGCTGACATCACTTAATTTTACAGAATGATTGTAAGTTGGCATATTTCAGGCAGCCTCTGTGGCTTCACCTAGCTATTTGTTCTCACCTTCTTTCCTGTGAGTCCATCTGTCAGTGGCAGCACTCCATCACCATCAAATCATTGCTCTTTCAAAGGGACCAGTGTAATTCCTATGAACTGCAAAACATAATAAACCAGCCATGTAATTGCAAATCATATTAAACCTAAAAAACCACAAACCCCATACCACCACTGAAAAAAAACCCAACCACAAAAAAAACCCGAGAAGCAAAGCTTTAGATCCTGTGTTATATAAGCACTTCTACAACACTAGGATGGTTGAAATATTTAGTTCACTCACACTGAGCTGGCAGACAAAAGCTAAATAGCCAGACTTGTCCTACCTACACATCTCACAATAGTTCTATTGTAAGAACAGACTGAACAAAACCTAGTTCAAAGGCAGAAATTAACATTAATCTCTCTGCAAGTCTCAGAACACCATTCAAGAAACATCAAATTGATCCACTTTCAGACCAAGATAAAATTCTATGCTTAAGCTAAATTTGTAAGGTAAACTGATTTGTATGAGCAGAAAATGGTTAAGAGTTGAATTCATAACCGTATTCCCAACCAAAGCACATATAACCATTGGAAGCCACAGTTTATCAAAGCCTTTGCAGAAAGCCCATTAAGAGTTTAAAACATTTCTTCCTGCAAGCAAGTTGCAGAGTATCTGTGAAGATAAAACAAGACCACAGAAGCTTCTTCTTACCTTTTGTGCAACAAAACAAAGTTACAGTTAATCTTTATCTCTTATATTCTGTTTGGCTTTTCAATATTGAAAGAACTCCAATTTTCCTTGATCTAGTGCCTTACTAGATGAAGTATTAAAACTTTTAATTACATTAACACATGTAATTATTCAAATAAATTCTTTAGACCTTTTGTTTTATTACAGGTGCTAATAACCACTGTAACAACAGCAGAAAATAAATTATTTAACATAACAGTCTTTTAAGGCAATACATCTCCATGAAAACATCCAGAATGAGTAGCCTGAAGCTCTGATATACAGAAAACAGAAAGAAAACATGGCCAGTCTTCATTACAAGACACAATACATGCAACCCTGCAACGTGCATACAGAAGTTTCAGTTTGCTTGGAAACAGTAATCTTTAAGCTGATAAAGAACTGAAGTAGCAGAAATCCCAACACTTTCATTAGACTGCTCTGAATAAGGAAGTACCAAGCAGACGTTTATAAGCAATACATCATGCCAGGTGTTTCCAGTTTTCCAAACAGAGCACTAAAAATACTGGATTTGGGCTTCAGGGCTGGCAAAGAACATATCACAAAAAGACAGAGACACAAACCCATGAAATGAAATTAGTACGTTAAAGTAGTATTGTGATAAGTCATATGCACCTTGCTCTGAAAATAAATACTTTCTAGGCAAGAAAGCCACACTTATCACCAGAAAGATACTGCTTTCAAGCCATTTCTGTCTCTCCTTCCTCAACATCCACAACCGTAAAAGTTAACTTTAAAAATATTAACAGAGCAATGCAAGCAAACTGTCATGCGATACTTCGGTAACGGAGGTGCTGATGAAACATCAAAGGAAAATGGAAGTGCATTTTGGAACTTAAAACTCTCTGATGTGTTCTTGCTCAGAGTAAAGCACATCTAGGGATTTTTTTTTGCCTGCTCAAACCCACCTAACCCTACAATTCATTCTCTTGAAATGCTGGCACTTCTCTGTGAAGGACATTAGCTTCACATAAAAATATCCAATGGATTGGTGAATCAGGCAGAGATGGGAGCTTTGATAAAGTAACAACAATTTTATCATTTGTATCATATCTACTTGCTTAAAAACAGGGAACTGAGGCTTAAAATTCCTGGCTTCTATAATCTGGGGAGGGCTCAACTGCACAAAAAGTTACTGTAGTTCTCATGAAAGCTTCTGATTATAACAAAGTTAAATACTCATTAGTTAAAGGGAGAGAGGAGCATCATTCCATCCCAACGCTCCCAGTCAGTTGCCAGCATCTATAATAAATGCTCAGAGCACTGCAGAGATATTCCAGCCACTCCAGCCAATGAGCCGGCTTCATTTGGAGCTTGGCTCAGATGTCTCTATACAAATGCCTGTAGGATGGGGAACAAACAAGAAGGAATTAAGAGATGTGTGCCTGTCTACAGGGGTATGATATAACAGGCATCACAGAAACACGGTGGGATGGCTCCTATGACTGAAGTGTTGGAATGGAAGGTTACAGGCTCTTTAGAAAAGACAGGCCCGGCAGACAGGGAGGAGAAGTCACTGCTTATGTCAGGGGTAGGCTGGAGAGTATGGAACTGTCTGGGGACTGGTGATCAGTCAACAGAGTCTGGGGGTCTGGGTTAAAGGGAGAACAGTGATGGGGGACATTACTGTGAGAATCTGCTACAGACCACCTGATCAAGAGGACTCTGTGGATGAAGCACTCTACAGAAAGACAGGGAATACAGGGATGTTGTCAGGGAAGCTAGTGACGAGGCTAGCAAATCTAAGGCCGAGTCAGAATTAAACTTGGCTAGGGATGTGAAAGATAACAGGAAGGGATACTATAAGTACACTGCGAATAAAAGACAGACTATGGACAAGGTAGGCCCTTCCGGAAGCTATCAGGAGAACTGGA
>JBCJKH010009798.1:0-21321 GCA_039877255.1 Loriculus beryllinus | reverse complement strand
CAGCCCCAACTTTCTCAGCCTGTCTTCATACGGGAGGTGCTCCAGTCCCCTGATCATCCTCGTGGCCCTCCTCTGGATCTATTCCAACAGTTCCATGTCCTTCTTACACTGAGGACACCAAAACTGCACACAATACTCCAAGTGGAGTCTCATGAGAGCAGACTAGAGGGGCAGGATCACCTCCTTCAACCTGATGGTCACACTGCTTTTGATGCGGCCCAGGATACAGCTGGCTTTCTGGGCTGTGAGCACACACTAAAGCTGGTTCACATTAAGTTTCCCATTGATCACCACCCCCAAGTCCTTTTCCACAGGGCTGCTCTGAATCTCTTCTCTGACCAACCTGTAGTGCCTGGGATTGTCCTGACCCAGGTGTAGGACCTTGTACTTGGCTTGCTTGAACTTCATGAGGTTGGCATTGGCCCACCTCTCAAGTGTGTCAAGGTCCATCTGGATATCATCCCTTCTTTCCAGTGAAACAACTGAGATAAGCAAGTTGTCAGTAGGAGCAAGAGCCAGGACTGAGAAACCAAAACCCACTTTCACTCAGTAGTGAAGTTATATTGCAAGCAAGTACAGTTTAATATTTATTTCCTCTTTGTAAATGTGTGTTACTTCCAAGACCCATTGTAGTAAAAATACAGTAAAAAAGAGCAGTATTCAAAAATTTGTTATGTTTTCTGATTCTGGCTGTGAGATGTTATGGTTTCAATAATTAATTCCAAAAGATACTGTAACTATGTATACAGTGAGTTGAGGGAATTCCCCAAGGTGGAACAAGCCAACATTTAGTATAAACAAACAGTGGGAAATGTTACCTGATGAATGAGGCAAAGACACTTGCATTGTAAGTTCAAACCAAACCAAATAAACGCCTAAAGGAAGAATGCAAAAAAGCCCTGGGCTGCTTTTCCTACAGCCTCATCAGTGACAAATAGTGACTATCACAGAGCCATTGCTCTTCTACAAATTCCTGGAACTCACCAGTCTGCTAAATTATTATCTTCTGCTGTATGGCACAAGACATAGCTGTCTCGTGAGATAATTTTTAATCAAACCCTTGGCAACAAAGATCCTCCACCGTACCAGAGATTTTGGTATTTAATCTCATTCAAAATGTTCACATTTTCCAATCAATGCTAGACCAGCCTGTGACAGATACCTTTTATCTGCTTTTAAACTCATTTAATCCCTGAGTATCATGATATGGAAGTCAAGAGACTTGTAGAAAAATATGCGAAACTTTACATCAAGAACAATCAATTCCACCCTGCAGAAAAGGTGAGAGCTAGAGCTTGTTTTACTACTATGAAATTATTAATTTTTTTCTGTCTAGGATAATATATGCAACGATTCTTACAGAAAGAAAATTTAGGAATGCTCTCGCCAATACAAAAGACCTGAAGACTTAAATTCTATAGACTCAGAATTCATCTCGACTGTCTCAGTCTCCAAATCATATACCTGACATACTTTAATTCTTTCATATTTAATGTACTCCTGTAGTTATCCTTTTGGATCATTAATTTAATGACTGTGTGCAGATATTTCACACTGCTTTATCCCCTGCTGATAGTAGAACTGATCGGTACTTCAGAAAGAGAATTTTCGTTTAAGCGATTGGATGCAACTGCATTCACCCCCCTCGTGGGAGGCACACAGCATCTACGCCTCTTTGAAACCAGAACATGCTACTGTGCATTCTGTTCGAAAATTTAATGAAGGCATATAATGTGATGGCCATATAATTACTAGGCTTAAGGCCACAAGTAAATAGTTTGAGTCCTTTCTCCCTCCCTCCCATCAGGTCACTTGAGGACTGTGTTTCTACCCACAATGTCTCAGCCCTCCTCCATGAAAACCCTGAAGAGTGTAAAATTTGAAAATGTAATTGGATAGAAACTTTATTTTTATTCACCACTGTGAGGAAGCTTTACTAAGAAACCTAAAATATGAGATTTCACTATGAACTGGAAATTCATTCCCACCCCCCAATTTGCAAACCATTAGTGACTGAACGTTTCACATCAGAGTAAAAATGCACTACTTTCATCTGCTTACAAGCACTAAGAGGGGAGACTCAGTTTCAGTGATAAAATGCTGGGAAAGGGAATGTAGAGAATGCAGACAAGAGCAAAGTACTGCAAAGTTCTGAGCACTTACTGCAAAGTTCTGAGCACTTATTAAGCAAAACTACATCCTTGCATACATCTCAGAGTAAGCAGTTTACTAAATAGCCCGATGTGCTTATATTGGGATACAAGGTTAAAAAAAAAATAAACACAACAAAATACAAGTTCTGTGCAACAATCAAGATTATGCAAGTATAGCTTAATTTTAATATAAAAAGCTTAATAATTGCAGTCATTAATTTTAAGAAAACTATAAACAGGCTTTACCTATAAATACGAGTACAAATAAATCGTGAAAAACATGGCTAAAAGCCTTTTAAGATTGCTTCTTTCAAAATGCAGTGCTATCGATTGCTTAAAAAGCTGTCAAATTCCTGTAAAATGCTGGAACACTGCAACTGAGGAGCTGCTTTTCTAAGAGCTTGTAAAAACACCTTTTAATCTAAAAGCTTTAGTAAGCACATCAGTCAGCTAAACAATTCAAAAGATCTGGTCACCAGTCTGCAAGTCTTCAACAGCAAATGAAACGAAACAAAGGCTGGGCTATTGTTTCAGGATAAACCCAGAGAAGAACTTAGAATAAAGTACCACTCTCCTCACTTAGCTCGCTACTACTCTAGCTTTCCTGAAATGTTTTTGTCTTCAGAACGAATTCCCGTTTTTTACAAATGTCATACTTTTAATGAAACCTTCATTCTTGCTACTGCAGTGCCTACTTATGCACTTGAGGTGGTTTTGCACTGGTGGGTCCTTAAATTCAGCGACCTAAACTAAGAACTGCTTAATTCAATCTAAAGCAAAACAAGTCAAAAGGACATTTCCAGAAATACTAATAAAATAAATGCATTTAATACTGAACTCCTACAAAAATAGTGGACATAAGTATCTAAGAAATGATTATGCAAAGCAATAGATAAGGTTCTAATTTTGAGTCTTTACTACTCAGTACATGAGAAAAGCAGGTCATTTGCACACAGTATTTCTCATTAATTTTAAAACATGTATTTATGAAGTCCACAAATAGCACCGATTTTTGGATAAATGGTGAGCACTTTGAAGGATAGGATTGTAGTTCAGAACTTTCTATAAATTGAACAAAGCTCTGCACTTAGAATAAAATGCAGACAGAAAATGAGGTATCACAATATAGGCTGCAACACATCCAGGAAAGGATTTAGGGCTTTTATTATGGACCTCCTGACCAATGCTGTGATGCTCTTGCAATAGAGGCACGTTTAGTACATTTAGAGGATTACCTGCATGGTGACAAGTGAAGAAATTATGATGCTCCCAAGGATTATTTTATCAGAATGCTACATTATTCTATGTTGAGGGTCCAGACTGACTATTGTGTACAATTCTGGGGGTTATAAATAAGACCGACCTCTCAGCTGCAGAAATGGCAAAATTAAAAAAAGATGCCCTACAATAAAAATACGGAATTTTTAACAAGAATGAGGTAGAGTGTATGTGACGTTGAAGAGAGAACAGGGGAAAATTCATAATAACTCTCAAAATATCAAGCAAATTCTTAATTTAGGAAGAAAATATTATGAGAGCAATATAACCACTATTAATGAAGTTTCAGTTTAGACACTATTAAAAGCTCTATAAAGTTGTCCTTACATCTTCCATAAACTATAACACTGTGAAGTGCTTGAACAGGCCACATGAAGAGATGAAGTTTTTGGTGGTGCTGAACACCTCTTCAGAACAGATTCAGAAAACGTCCACCAAGAGCTCTCTTGGAATATTTATTCTTCCTCATAAAACAAGGAAGACAGACGAGATGAGGGTCAGAACTACATTGCTAGTATTCTATGTTATTTACCACAATCTATTACACTGCACACATATGATAATTAAGAATGCCAGTTTAAGTACTATCCTATACACAATCAGTGCTTGATTGTTGCCCTAGAGTATAATCTGCCTCCAAACAATTTGCAGACTGTTGCTAAACATTACAAAAGAGACAGATCAGCAATCTGCATGACAACAGTTGGGAATGGCTTATGTAAAAAAGCCAATGGGACATGATAACCAAAGCTTTCAGAGTGTGCACTGTGCCTCCGAGTTCTACAATTACTACTGGTATAAGAGCCGTGTTATTATATCCCCAAACTTCTATGATTGAATTTGGCATCTTTAACTCCCCAATCATATTTAATTTAGCTATTTAACATACGTTTCTACGTTTCCACATTTGTGGGAGACAATATCAGTTGATTGTTTTAGAGACAAATTGTGTACTGGGTGTGCTACAAGAATAAAGAAAAAAGTGTCAAAGCATTAAATAAACAAACAGTAGTAAAATCAGATTTAAAAGCCTCAACTTTCTCAGAGGAAAACAGATTTAGCATGGCAGAATCCAAACTACACTTCTCTAAGAGTCTCTGCTCCATGGCAAGTATAAAGGTAACCAGAAGTAGTAAAAAAAACCCACCAGAAAACAAAACCCAAAAATACCTGTCTATCCAAGAACTTTTTAACAGCTGTGCTATTTATAGGACCGAGACCCTGCAGCTTAATGATTAATGAAGATTGACCGTTCCTGCTGACTTGCAGTGTCAGACAAGAGTAAATGAACCATGGGAGGGTTGTAAAAAGCAGAGCAAAGCCCCTGCAGGGGGAAGTCATGGCAGCTGCTTACTGCAGGGTCATCCTTTGCAAGGGGTTGCAGCACTCGACCTGCTGCAGCATGACCACAACTGCTAAAAAGAGTGCTCTTCCAGCTCGAGTGTACCGTGTCCACATCAGTAACTGAGACGTCAGCCCTTATTTAACACCTTCCTGCTCTATCATGTTCCCCTCTCCAGTGCTTTCAGGCACTGCATTTGTTGATCAGTTTAAAACTATAGCTGTGCAAAACAGAAGCCACAGCCCCAACAGAATCTTGACCTGAGTGCAGAGCATGGATTCAGGTTTTCCCTACAAAAACCATTACAACACACTTCATGACTTGAAAGCGATGCTCACAGGCTTGAAAATACGGTGGATTACAATCTGTAAGGCATGGGGGAAAGCTTATGTTTTTTGTGGTCAACTTTCATTTCTTTCTATCCTGGTTATACTGCAAAGTCTTGTTAATATGAATAAAGCACTCTGCTTCATGCAGTGCATTCACATGCTTTGTCTTGATTATCATTTCAAGAGTTTATGTATCTCCTCATGGAGGCAGAGGTTTATGCCAGTAGTCCTGTAGTAGAATTCAGTTTCTTGCCACTATTAAGGAATTTTCACTGAGTTCTGTTCCACTGGGTAATTCATTGAATGTTTTCTCCATCTGAGCACAGCAAAAATGTAACAGTGAGCGATGTGAAAGTTATTGCACATGCAGGTTTTAATTCCTCTGCACAGCTGCTCAGACACTATGAGGACCTCCACATTATAATAAAAACAGTGCAAAACCCTCAACTAAACATTTTTCCTTCTCTAGTTCCTAGCCACAACACAAGAGAAATCAGTATTCATCATCGTAAGCATTCATTAGATACTCCAGTATGAATCTTAAGTCTGCATCAAGACTGGCAGACACTACCTGAGTGAATTTCAGTTAATTGTGCTGATGTGGGTGCAAACAGTGAGAGCCTTTGAAACTCTCATCCACCAATAAGAATACTGATTTCAGATTGCAAGTAATAAAATAAAGGTAATTCAACAATCTTCCTTCCACTGAGACCCACTGGGCTTTTTTTTTTTTTTTTTTTGACCTATATAGATTTTCCATCTGCATCCTACTCTGCTCACTTTAAATTACTCTGTACTTTGGCAAAGCTTAGTGAGTTTCTCACTGCACTGAGTTAGACATATGCCTAGCCATAAAGGTAAAAGTCAGGCCGAGTCTTTCCCGTAACCCACATCTAGAGAGATATTAACAACTAAAATACAGAAATGAATGGTGACAAGTTTCTTTTAAAATAGATAAAGCAATGCCATTTCCACCCTTAATAGCAGCTGATGCCTCAATGCTAGCTTATGCTCTAAAAAAAAACAACCCACAAAACTAAAAATATTTCACCCAAATACTATTAGGAAATTGTTTACTATCAAGGATGATGGAGTTATTCCAATATCAAATAAATTTGCACTTATGCTAGATTTTGTTACGAAAGGCAGAAAGACCTCTAGGCAAACTAAAGGCAAACACATGTAGAGTTTGCATATTGTATTTGCTGTATACAAAAACCGAAAGATACTTCAGGAAGAGCTGCTAGGATTAAGTTGATTTCTGTCTCCTTGTACATCACCAAAATTAGAACTTTTGAGTGTTTCCCTTAAATATATAGAACTTCTTCTTTGAGGTAAGCGTAATTTGCTATAAACTGTCATTATTATCAATGCTATTGCCCATCCTGTAAGTTATAGTCAGTATCGTTCAACATTTTTTCTAAGTTTGGAAAGTCAAATAGCAAACAATCCTTCATCTTAGAATCAACAAACAACAAAACCACATCATTTCTACCTACTTTCATAAATATGAACAGTATTCTCAATTTCCAGAATTCCTTTCATGCAATGTGATCCTGAATTAGCTGGAAACACTATTATGTGAATCATCACTCTGGATTCTGATCATTTTAATAAGGATAAACAACGAACACATTCAGTGGGATGAAATGTTAAGTGAAATACAACAGAGTGTCAATAAAACAGCAGAATCTAATTTATAACTGATAAAGTAGTAATTATAGCTGTGGCAAACACTTCTCAGAGTCATAATCTACATCTGAATGGACAAAAATATGTAGGCAAAGAAATACAAAAAGCAAAACGTGAACAAAGCAATTTTCAGACTCAGTTTGGATAACAAATGCAGGTGTCCTAGCCTCTAGTTCAAACAATTAATGCCTATTTTTAACTAAGAGTGTGGGAAGGCAATCTGAAGTCAAGGCACCTGAAACTGGTCTTGACCTTTTTAAGAGGCTGCATGGAATATAAAATACGCCATGTTGTTCTCATGTCACCTTCCACAAATATTTGTGCTTACACGACATTGTCTGCATCCGGCTGTGTGTATAACATCACCCTTTGAGCCAAGCATGCAGTAAGGAAGACTCCTAAAGGTGCAGGTCAGCAAAGTTTTCTCACCTGAAAACTTCCTGCATGGTCATCTTCTTTGTCACCTTCTTTTCCTTCTTTAAGGGCAATCAACGTGAATCCTCGAAAGTAAGCAGGAGTGGCAGCAGAAAGCGTCACTGAGATACAATGAACAGAGAAATAATGAAAACATAATATTAACTGGGAAATCAACACTTGCATATAACTTCAGAGTTCAACTTCAGTGTGTTTTAAGTTGGTATTCACCAGACCTAGTGCACCAACAACATGGAGCAGAGCCAACAAGAATATAAAAATGTTGAGTCCAAGTTTCCACATAAACCAGAGAAGACTGGCATGACGTGAAATACCTCAGGCTTGGTGGATTTGCTTGGGTATTTTTCCCCTCAAAGCAGATTGCTGATCTGCTCAGATCTACACAAGCGTGTCGTGGTTTAAACACAGATAGTTTAAACTCCCACCTTAGCCTTCTCCAGGCAGGGTGGAGAATCAAAAGAATGTAAAACCTGCAGGTTGAGATGAGAACAGTTTAATAACTAAAGTGCAATATACTACTACTAATAATACTAATACTAACAAGGGAAATAACAAGGGAAAATAATATAAAACTAAAAGGGAAAAAATAAAAAAACAATAAACCCAGCCACTGACCGATACCCAGCCCAACCTGAGCAGTGATCTGCCCTTCCAGGTAACTCGTCCCAGTTTATATACTGGGCATGATGTGCTGTGGTATGGAACACCCATTAGCTAGTTTGGGTAAGGTGTCCTGTGTCTGCTCCTTGCCAGCTTCTTGTGCCCCTCCTCATTGCTAGAACATGAGAGACTGAGCAGTCCTTGATCAGGGTGTTACTGAGCAACAACTAAAACATTGGTGTGTTATCATCAGCATTGTTCCCAGACTGAAGCTAAAACTCAGCACTGCACCAGCTACTAGGGAGAAAATTAACTCTACCCAAGCTGAAAGCAGGACAAAGAGTTATTGTGGTGGTGGTGGCTTGGGAGTGGGGATACACACGTTCAAGGGATCTCTTTTTTTTTTTCCTTGTGTGTTGTTTAGTTTCAGTTTGTGGGATTTTTTAATGCAAGGGAACATCTCCTCAATATTTGGCTTCAGCTTTTGTCCTGCTCTGAACTCAAGACAAGGATATAGGCATTTCAGCACATTTCAGTACTTCAGCAGGAAGTTTCTTTAGCTGTAAAGCAAGACGACCACATTGTCTGCTCCAGCTCAGCACTCCAGCTGGTGGAGATAGTCACTCTAGAACTGCCCTTCCACCCCCTTAAGCTCAGGGCAGAGGAGGACACAGAGTACAGCTGGCAGCTCTGGTTGCCCAAAGCATGCTACACATCAGCAATCCCCCATCGTTACATACCAGTCCTGTCCAGGATGGTGCCACTAGAGACACTAGCAGAGAACAAGTAACATAATGCTGACTAATCTGATTTTGCCACATTCAGGACCAGGATCACATCCCTCCTTTTCTGCTAGAGCAAGATACATTTGTATGGTTTTCCTATTTGCCACCATCAGTACCTAAGCATCATCAGCAACAGTCAAGTGACACCAGCTGCAACCCTTTATAACACTATCAGAAAAATGGAACTAGGCAGAGCTTTGAGGCAGGACTTTTGGGGGAGTTTTAAAATTACTGAACCCTTTTCAACACCTTTTAGGAATCCTTTTCTGAAACAGAGGTAAATATTAGGGAAAAGGACTTTTTCAACTAAACCAGACAGAAAACCAGACAACTGATGCTTTTAAGTAGCTTTTACTTTAAGCACAATGCAGGCAGCGCTGCTTGTAGTGCACTATTGTCACACTCAAACCCTGACTGGCACAATAAAAACTGAAGACCACCCAGAGCTTTCATACAACTGCCAGTGCTGCTTCATAAGAGAGTATTCACAGAAGACTCCTCACACAAATAGGCCATGAGGGGTTGAATCACCTCACTAAAATTACAGATTGTTCTTAAAAGAGATGGATTTCAAAATATGCCCAGAGTTACTTGGAATATACAGAGAGCTCTTTGATTCAGAAATTCAGTTGTGGAAAAATAAAACCAGATTTGAAGATTTATAGCATTATGCAGCTGGTTTTGGGTCTAAAAAGCATACATAACTTCCTGACTGTATGTGAAAAAGGGGATTTTTGGACAGAGACAAAGGTTAAAAATTTAAATCAAAGTGCCCTGTTTAGACCTATACACCTGCAAGCACCTGTACAAACCTAGAGCAGCAATCAGCATAACAGCAAGTCCTCCAGCTCTCAGAATTTTCAGCACACTTTCCATCCCATGGAACGTTATAATAAAGTTGAAATTCATAAAATGGGGGAGAAAAACCTTTACATTTTATATACTAAGGAACTAAGCAGTAGCAAAATAGCATTAAGATTTCTTATTACATTTTGAAGCATTGCTCCAATTAATTAATCCATTATCTGCTCAATAATTAGTATTATTTGTCCAATTTCACACACTTCAGCAGCTCTATCTGAATGCAAATCCACAGCCAGCCCCTCAGTTACAGTAACTGACAACAGCACACTGCTCAACTCAACAAGCACAAATGCATCACATTTGCTTGAACACCAATTCTTAGAAACTAATTGCCATAAAGGTATTTTACATTAAACAATTTTTTCCATGTATTACATATAATTCAAAACTCTGAATCACTGAGTAAAAGGTTACACCAGAAACACTTAATTCTGCAAACAGAGAATCCAGCTGTGAATTGACTCAACAGTTTTCATCATTTTCCTCACAAATTTACAGATCAAACCAACCAGCTTTCAAATTTCTAAACAAATGCCTACCTATAAATTAGAAGACATCTGAAACGCTACAAAAACATAAGAAAAAAGAAAAAAGAAAAAAGAAGACAGGAAGGTCATTCCAAAGCCTGACTCATAGTTTTCGCATGCCTAAGGTTAGCAATACTCATGCTGTGGTTGCTCAGTCATTTAAACCCAGAATAAATCCCTGCTTCCCCCACCACAAATGATCCTGCCCTTCCCTGTGGTTCACTGCTCCTCCAGCACCCGCATCCAGGCAGCTCTGCTGTCAGCCCGACCAGGGAACACATCCAGCCTAAAGGGAGAATAAAACAGTGGAGACTTGAGCCGGGTCCTGCCCCTGAGCAGCCACTGCAGCCGAGGAACAGGACACCCAGAGACTGGCAAGGAGCCAGAGGGTGATGGACTGCAGGAGCAGAGCGGACCCTAGTGAGATGCTGGTGTGATTTGTTGAGGATTTTAGTGTCAGTGCAACCTCAACTCAAGGATATCAACATGAACATGTGCTTTGGTGGCCTCTGAACTAGACCAGAGCAGATGCTGACAAACACCCAAGGTGGAAAGATTTGTCAGTTCTCTGAACTAGCCGGTGTGCTCAGACACCACTGCGGTGCAAAGCTTTTATTTGAGGCACTCCTAAATACACAGCCTTGTTATAGTGGTGGTTCTGTAGGCACTGGCTCTGAACCGATTGTTTCAGCCCAGGAGGAGGCTCACATTGCACAGTCAGCAGTAGGAAGCTGTCAGGCTACATCTGGTTTCCACAAGAGAGAGCAGCTCCTCCTCCCTAGGAGCTGAGAGTTCTTCCTGAGCTAAACTCTGCCCTTCAACAGACCAGCTGAGCACTGCTCACACTGTAATCACATTAACTAACATCCATTGAACAATATGAACTTCCTGTAAAGATCAGTTACATCTCAGTGCAAGTTTCAAAGTTAAAGATTATGCTTTAAGGGGAAGATTACACATTAACAATTATTTTTGCCTGTTTCCACCCCCTCCAGCAAATCTCTGATTACAAGTTGCATTTTGGCAGACACCTTCAACACACTCCTCCTTCCCCAGTCTCCCCAGCTAAAGGTGAGGCGATCAAAGCAATTTTTCCTTTGGTTTCAGGCATGAAATTTGACTTTCTACAACCTACACAACAGCACATCCTGCACTGTGTATCATGCAAGTACCAACAAATACACTTTTAATATCTGCTTTTAACCATAATCTGTGAAACTTGAGAATCACTAGAACATTTACAGGATGACTGTTTATATACAAAGTATAGAAAAGAAGGTTTGCATCTTGGGGGGGAAGAGAGATGGAAAGAAAAAGGTTCAACATTCCTTAGAAGTCCCCAAACCAGTGCAATGGAGCGTGCAAGATTAAATCAGCTTTTCCTTGAAAACTGAGGTGAACAAACCTACAAAGTGTAAATTCCATTTAAAAAAAATAAACAGCA
The DNA here is from genome assembly GCA_039877255.1 of Loriculus beryllinus. Classification (NCBI taxonomy): domain Eukaryota; kingdom Metazoa; phylum Chordata; class Aves; order Psittaciformes; family Psittacidae; genus Loriculus; species Loriculus beryllinus. Next base: position 9,872 of record JBCJKH010009798.1, on the reverse strand, counting down.
TCCACATAGAAGGCATATCTGAGGACTACACTAGTCAAATCTTTTTTTTAATCAGACTAGTATGCTAACTATAGGGATGAAACCATGTCCACTGCATGTTAGCACATGAAATGGATGCACTGCTGCCTCTTTTTAGAAGCAATTTCATTTATATTTTAATAGGATCAAATTCATCTCATTTTTCATGGAAAACTCATGCAATCATTAATCTAACTCTACAGAACAATAAAGCTATAACTGAGTACTTCCAAAGATCATTACCCCATGACACCACCTAAACCTAAGGCTCCTTTATGTCCTTTGAATGCAACAGGAACTTTGACCTTCAGTGAAGCAAGAGCAGCTACATCAGGGTCTAAGTTAACCAGCAGGTAGGAGAGAACCTCCACTCCACGATGGTATGCCCACAAATCTGATACTACAGGAGGATTTGCCCACCACCTGCATTTGGCTGCCAGCTGCACGAGGGAAGATGCAACATACTGCAGCCTGAAAGACCAGGCAGATGAAGGTCCCTTGCAGACTACAGCACCAGAAGTCCCAAATAAGATGCTAGAAATCAGTCATGTCACCAACCGTGTGGGACACCACAAGGCCCATAGCCACTGTTGCTTTTTTAGACGTAAGGAAGAAAAGGAAGTTATCTCCTCAGCCCTGCAGGTACCTCATTTTGAATTGTCTGAGACAGGAGAATGTGTTTTTATTTACTGCCACCACTGTATGCAGACCAGAGGAGGCACATACTCATTCAAATAGGCTATTCAGTGTTCAGGGCCATCTTCTTCTGTCACAGCTCCAGAAAGGTGGAAAACCAAGGCTTTCATACACACAGATCCACCTGAGATTTCCCTTTAGGGCAAATAGGTCCTGCTTGATCTGAAGTCAAGTAGCTACAGGAAACCATAGAAGTTTCCTCAAAGACAAATGTCAGTTGTGAACTGTGATCATCTGACTCTCCCACGGCAGGAGTGCTGCGATGTCCCCTCCAGTCACGGTAGCTTGAGGGTCTCACACGAGTGTCTCATCAACCAATGATCAAGAAAGTCACAAACATAAATGGATGCCTCTATACCATCAACTTGGTGGAGCACAGCATTTCTACGTACAGTTAAATCCTGTGTTCTCCACCTAGCGTACGCACTAGTTTATTCCAGGAGCCTGCTAGGGAATGTGCCAAGGATCCAGGTTCTATTAAATCAAGCGGGGGGCCATAGAAACAGGCACATTTAGCTCCAACAGAACAACGATTGTGCAAAACTTCCTCAGCGTTGTACATCTAGTAATTTACAGATAAAACCCCCACAAACCTCCCGCCATTTTTTTATCATTACTTGGATTTTCTATCTTTTGTATGAAACAGTAATAGAGTTGCAGTTGTACTGCACAAATTCCTTTGGGAATGAGCTCTGAAACTTCCTCTAATGCTGTTCAGTTTAACTGTTGCCATAGATAACATGTATGTTATGGTAACGTTTACTTCTTCCCACCATTCAGGAAGTGTTGCTAAAGGTCTGTCTAGATAATCTTATGTGCCCTCTGAGTACTTCAGTCCCAAGTATCGAAATCTTGGGCACATATCGGGTCTACATTTTTACTTTTTACTATTATCTGCAATTTTCTCACTGCCAAGAAGCTACAATATGCTAATATGATCTTATTAATTGAGTTCCTAATGCCAAGACCTAGTATCTCTACAAAATTAGTTCTGCTAATTCACCTGGGGGTTTCCTTCCCCTTACAGCTCCACGCAATAGAAACCTCTTCTGTAGATGACTGAAAATATTCAACAATGCTTTTACAGAAGTAAACTCCAAAACTTTTGAAGAACATTCACATTTGTCACTATCAAAGAAAATGACACTTATCTTTATCCTTCTTAGATGTATCAAGCAGACATGCAAGATGAAACCTTTCAGACCCAAGGTACACTAATCCCAACACCTGCAACAGTCAACCAGTTTGTGGGAAATAGACATTTCCTCACACCACGTTAAAATAAAACAATTCCTTGGGGGGGAGGGGGAGGAGGGAGAGAGAGAAATAAAAAAATAAAAATTAAAGTAATGCAAACTTATAAACTGATCCTCAAAACAGTTAATCACTGCTGCAGATGTATTTTTCAGCCTTTAAGAGAACATGGTGTCTATGCTATGTGAACACTTTTTCCTCCCTGTCTATGCTAAGGTTCCTATGTTCATGCAATGGGAAGACACTGCACTTTACACTGAATCTAAGGTAAGGAGAAATACTTAGAAGAAAGTCTCAAAATTTGCTTTCCAAAAAGTACATATTGCCCATAAAGTACGTTTGCTCTGGTACCTAAAAATGTCCACATTCTTTTCAAAGTGCTTTTAAAAGACAAAGTTAACAACGTGCTCCAAGGTTTGTTTCTAAAGGTATTATACGGTGAGGCAGGACAAGCGACCAAAAACTGCCTTTGCCTATTAACTAGAAAAACACACCGAAATGTACTCTGGAAGGTAATCTCGAGGATTGCATGTGAACTGCTCAGCAAAGAGCCGATGCCTTCATCGGTTATTTGCAGTGGTCATTAGCACCATCCCTGCCTTCTTCCTGTTCGAACCATCTGCTCATTTCCCCGGAAAAAAAAAAAATGAAGAAAAAAAAAAAAGAAAAAAAATGGACGAGGGTGGGATAAACATAAGTGGAAAATGTGGGCAGTTGGCAGCATGCTGCATCGCTGTTTGCCCATATGGTAACTCATTATATTAACATTCCTATTTCAGGGCAAGAACAACTAGCTCCGAGTTTCCTTCCTGCTGAATGTTAAAGCTTCCCCTATTCACTGTGTTACATTTAAAGGGATAGGAGGAAATCTTAAGAGAAGTAGGTAAACGGGGGAAGAGTGTGGTTTGTATCACATCAACTTGTGATTTTGTGCTAGCGCTGAGCCGGTACTGAGAATTCATAAAAGAAAGGAAATTCCTCCTAATACTGTGTTAATGGCCGGGAGTAAAGTGATACCGTGAAATCCAACTCCGTCTCACTTGTCATGAAAGCATCCCCAATAAAGTAATGCGTGGGAATATATTACCCTGTTTTAACCCACACAGTCACACATGCACGCTAAAAGGGATACAGAGATGACAGGCAGTGACACGTTATAGTTTGAGCCCCTTGTCCTGACCACTGTCGTTCACAAGGGATGCAGAGGATGGTCAACTTACCCCGGTAACTGTTCCCAGGCTTGTAAAATTCTGGGTCGCCCTCCACCCTGAGGCTAAATTCATTGTACCCTTCCCTCCTGGTGCCTTGGGCTCGCAGGATACGACTGCAATATCCCTCGGATTTCGCGGCTTTCTCCAAGGTTTCGTCAGAAAAGCCCTTCGCCACCAAGGGGAAAGTCAACGCCAGAAGCCGCAGGGCGAGAGGCTGCAGATGCGCTCCCATCCTCGGCGCTCCGCACAACTTTTGACCGGCGGGCGAGGAGGGCGGCCAGGACCGGCACCGCGGGCAGCACGGGCGGGACGGGCTCGAGCAGCCCCAGCCGGCAGCGGCCCCCAGCGAGAAGCTGCCGGGTTGGAGGGACCGGCTGGGCGGCTGCAGGGGAGAGGGAGGGGAAAAGCAGGGAGGGGGTAAGAGAGGGAGGGGAGAGGGAGTGGAGGAGGAGGTACGTCTGATCTTGCCCAGAGCCCGAAGTGAAGTGCTGGTTTGTTTCAGAGCGGGTGATTAGCGGCTCGGCAGTGTTTATTTAGCCTAGCTGAATTCACCGGGTTCAGCGGAGGAGCGGAGCAGGGGGACGCTGCTGTCTCCCAGACATCCAGCGGGAGAAAGGCTGAGCCCTCAGACCTGAAATTAATCACCCACATTCATGCCACAGTCTATAGTTACTGCAGGAATAACAAGCCCCGAAGGATTTCCCAACACCCTTCCACTCCCCCATCTCTCTCCAAATCAGCAGATATGATAAACATTATCAACTAAATCAGTGCAGATGGACCAAGACAACTGCTTCTCTGTGCGTTCGACAAGGAGGGACCATCGCCTGCAGCTTCTCGGGGGTAAGCATCTCAGTGCCACAGAGGAGAGAGATGCAGAGATGGATGTGTCAGAAACATGAGATTTTTTTTCCTAACCCAACCTACAAGCATGCACACTAACGGTGCAGGCTGTGTTAAGTGTACCCGTGTGTAGATGTACCTGTGTTTATGTAAGTGTGCCTACAAGCACACAATCTACACACAACAGCTGAGAACAAAGTTCACCTCAATGAACATGGGAGATACTGAAAAAACCCAGACAGATGGAAACAGCGTTAAATAAGGAGGGAGCAGGTCTCATTGTTTTGCCTTAATACAAGGCGCGCTGACACATAATGACTTCTTTAACGCCACAAAAAGAGTTTATGGCAGCGGAAAACACATCAACCTAAACAGCCTGGGATCCCCAAGGCTTCAATCTCCAGGTGCTGCTCTTCTCTCCCTTTCTCTACTGCTTTATAAGTGGAAGAGAAAGTTAAAAATGTATGCCCTCCATCAGGACCTGGATCCTTTCAGGATGCCAGGTGTACAAGAAGGCACAAACCCCTTTCTAGTCTCCGTCTCTGGGAGTATCATAGAATGGTTAGGGTTGGAAAGGACCTTAAGATCACCTAGTTCCAAGCTCCTGCCATGGGCCAGGACACCTCAGCACCTAGACCATGTTGCCCGAGGCTCTGTCCAACCTTGCCTTGAACACTGTAGCACACTGATAAATGCAATGCATTTAAGTACAACTGCCATGGAAATACAGGAAATAGGAAGCTGCTTCAAACCCTCTTGGTGCCCACTAAGGCATTTATTAGTATCAGATTTGTAGATTTTGGATTCCAAACATCCCTTTGGAAGTTGTTTGGCAACAGCCTAGTGCTATGTGCCAAATAAAAGTGCGCTTCCAGGTCTCTGTTAGGACACCGAACATTTTACTTTCTGGAAGGATACTCACCAAGAGCTTTGCTATTGTAAGCTTGTCTGTAAACATGTAACATATAAACAAAAATATAAAGAATATAAATCAGTAGACCCTCAAAACATACGTATAGTAATAACAAAGTTAAAAGCTAAATCCTCATCCACCTGTTACTGTATATTTAGTTGTACACTTCTGAAAATCATGTTCATTTAGGTAATTAAGTGACTACAGTTCAGCCATGCCATTGACTCTTGGGTATCATTTGACTGCTATGCTGACCTCATTCATTTTTTGAGAACTAGGTGCACTTTATCCAGGTTCTTCAGTCAAATTTATCAGTGAAAAAAAGCAAACCAATCCACAACTGAAAATGACAACTATAACCATACTGGTGTAAGATGCCTGTGATTCACTTTCCATACTTGACTTCTCATTTCTTTTGCTGAGATTGATTGAAAAGCAATTACCTGACTAAAGTGTTCACGCTGAAAACCACACACGGTCCTGCACAATCCAGCTTTGTTCCAAGCCAGAGCTATGAGTTCCAACTCAACGTTCCTCTGAGCATCTTGTTTTGAGTCCTTTTCAGAATTTTCAGGGGTTTATATGGTACCAAACTAACTAAAAGTTAACAAATTCATCAGCATCTATTGACTCTTTAAATTTAAAGTAAATTCTATATCTTTTACATTTTTATCCCTGAATTGGCTTGGCCTGTTTATTCTAGCTTCTTTTTTGTTAAAAGTTAAGGTGCTGGAAAGTTTCCTAGAAAGGTATAATACAGTGTGTCTTGTTAAAATTGAATGCTTCAACTTAGCAACTGATACAGATAAATTAACTTGCGCTGCCTACAACCGTGAAATAAGTAATTTGTCGCAGAGCCGGTTTAGAAGCTGGGCAATGTCATTAAGCATGGGCATCCTCAGGGTTTTCTATTTGTTCTACTAATTACTGTGTGCTTGCCTAAAGCATCCAGCATGATGTATCAGTCAAAGACACATGCAAAGTGATGAATCCAACCATCCATGGCAAATTTAACAACGCAAGCTTGGTATCTTAGAGACTGCAGTGCTGCTTTTCTTTGTGTACTTTCTGGGATGAATCAAGTTGCTGTCCATGACTATTAGGCATAATAACCATTACGGGGTAATATTGCATATGATGAAGCTTTGATGGTTGGAGGATACTCTCTCCCCTCCCCCCACAAAGTGGGCTTTCTTAACAAACAAAAGCATTTCAGTCTGGAGAAGAGAAGGCTGCGTAGAGACCTCATAGCAGGCTTCCAGTATCTGAAGGGGGCCTATAGGGATGCTGGGGAGGGACTCTACATTAGGGACTGTAGTGACAGGACAAGGGGTAATGGGTTAAAATTTAAAAAGGGGAAGTTTAGATTGGATATAAGGAAGAAATTCTTTACTGTGAGGGTTGTGAGGCACTGGAATGGGTTGCCCAAGGAGATTGTGAATGCTCCATCCCTGGCAGTGTTCAAGGCCAGGTTGGACGAAGCCTTGGGTGGCATGGTTTATTGTAAGGTGTCTCTGCTTATGGCAGGGGTGTTGGAACTAGATGATCTTAAGGTCCTTTCTAACCCGAACTCTTCTATGATTATTTATCTCAGCAACCCACCTAAAATTTCAGAGATACTTGAGTTGGTACTGCCCAAGCAACTGAATGTAACCTACATCAGGAATGATGATTAGAAACAATGTTTAACAGCAACTGCTTATTCTTTCTGCATTTGAAACTGCATCTGTCCCTGCTTCTTTTTAGTGTCATTTGGAGTTATAGTGTCATTTAGCTTTCTGATATTTTGGGACTGTACTGTGTAAACTTCACCTTAGTGGTAAGAGGAAAGACCAGTGTTTTCCCCGGGCACATGCCCGTGATCATCTGATCTTAAGGAAAAGAAGCACTGTTTCAGGTACAACACTGAATAACTGCGCTGAAACATCATGCCTATAGCCTGACATTTTGTAGCAGGATGTGTTTATGTTTTTCAAGGTAGCTGGAGAGAACACCATTGCGCAAAATCTGTGATAATAGAAACATTTGCTGAGTACCACTGAGTATGGTGGACACTTTCCATGAACGGAGTTCCTGTCCTTGTATCTTAATGAAGTTACACTGCCAATACTGAAATGTGTACCCAACTACTCTGAAGTAACAATGACTGTATCTTGTTCATTCATGTCAATGGAGACGCACATAAGAATAAAATTATTCATGTATGAGATGGTTTGCATATCAAATACTTAACAGAAATGTTGTTTGTTTCTGAAAAAACAGAAAACCAACCCTACTTTTCCAAACTTGACATCTACTGAAGAAGGTTTCTGAAGTCTCACAATGAACCAAAAAGGTTCTTTCAGGCAAGAGGGGAAAGCATAATGTAAACATATCTTGCATAGTGAGGCACTGCCTACACTCAGATTCTAACTATATAAACTATAGATGAATAGCAAAATTTCTGATATTAGTGTACTTTAAAAGAAAGAAGGAAAGTGATTATGGAAATTCTGGTGAAGGTTTTTGGTACTAAAGTACTATAGTAATCAAAGTAATTGGTGGCATAAGGCGTTTTGTCTAGACAAAAGCAGATGTACTCCAGTGCTGTTAACTAGTTTAATCATAATTTAAAAAAAACCCTGCATAGACACCACAGTTACGTATTGAAATTTTAGAACTATAAAGCAAATTTTTCATAAACTTTTCAGTATAAGCATGATTTCTGTGATGTTATAATGGGTCTGCATGCCAAATGGCCAATGGTGACCCAGATGGATGTGTACAGCTGTTCACTCTGTAGGTAGCAACCTTCAGTGGAGAGGTATTTCAAGTCCTTGCAGATGTTTGTTTCATGACCCTGCTGTGTAAATATAAAGTGCAAAAGTCAGATCTCTAAGAAGGTACGTTTACATTTTTGTTGTAAATTGTTACATATGCATATCCACAGTCTTCCTAAAGCATCTGAAGAATCAAGAGCATCAGCTTTGAAATGCCAGGGACAGATAAATGTATAGAATATAAATCATTATAGTCCTTTTCAAGGTAGGATTTAAAATTATTCATAAAGCTTCTTTTATGTTATAAACTGCTGACTGGAAAAGCACAACTAGGGAATGTTTCTAAAAGTTTTCATGAATCGCTCATTGTACTTACACACATATTTCTGTATGTACCTTCAGTGGTAAAAATATTGTTTTTTTTCTAACCTGTAAATTCTGAAACTGGAATTAAGAGTAGGTGTTGCACTAAGCTGTTGCTTTTGGGCTCAAGAAAGTTACATTAAAATGCTACCTGTGTTTAAATGGAAGTAACATATATCTTTTATTCACAGGTAACTTAAATGCATGAGATCCACATAGTTAGATAAGTAAATCTTGGTTTTAAGGTTCAGATTTAGAGTCTTATTTCTATAAGGATCTGAACAACAGAAAACATGGTCTTATGTGAATCAGTAAGACTTACCATTATAAGGGCTTCCTTCTATTTATTTATTTATAAACAATTATATTTTTTAAAATTTTATAAAAAAAAATTAATTTTGTCTTAAAATTTACCGAAAGGTTGAGGTGGTTTGGTAGCTCAAAAATAATGAAAGCATTGCAAATCTGAAATAATGTTTAACTCATTAAGTCTAAAGCAATTTTTTGCAGATGTTGCTAATAAAATATGTTGAAAGATCACATCATTCTCTACTAGCTAATGATAAAACTGTGTCATGCAATTTGTAGTATGAAAATTTAAATTAGTTGATTACCAATTATTGCTAAAATGATTGTTTATAGCCACTTATATTTCTAATTTTCTCAAATCACTGGGTTCCTGCAATAGCTTTCATAGGAACCTTAAAGGCCCGTTGTAAGTAAGCTTAGTTTATTTTAGTCTCTGCTTAAAATTTTGTCTGGTCCAGTTGCATTATTTTAAGGGAACATTGCAAACAGGACAACTTTAAAAGTGGAGTTTCCACATGTGCCTACTTTTTAGAAAATAATGGAGAAATGAGACTATAATATCTTCAGTTGTTTTTTATACTGGGTAAGCACAAAAATGACCGTGAAAAAGTTTTCATACTGCTGCCAACTTTCTTCACTAGGACGAGATTGATGTGGTTGATATCGTATATGCAGGTGTACAAGATTTGTTATTTAAGAAGTATCTTTGTCAAACGAAGACTGAGATATAATGAGGGCATTACCAATGTTATCATTCATTTCAGTTATAGGATGTTGTGTTCAATCTTAATTGACAGTGCATGAAATTATACCTGAGATTTGGTTGCTTAAGTGGCAAAGTCTTCACTAGACAGAGACATGAAGTAGAGAAAGGTATTTTGTTCTGTGTGCAGATATTTGTTTCTTGTACAGTTATCTTAAGTTTCAGTGGTATTACTTATCAGATGAGAAATAGGGGCCATTTTAGCTCTTTGTAAAGTGCATATATATAAATAGTTAAAATAGCAAAATAGGGTTGGAAGGGACCTTAAAATCATCTGGTTCCAATCCCCCTGCTATGGGCAGGGGCGACTCACACCAGACCAGGTTGCTCAAGACCTTGTCCAACGTGGCCTTGAACACTGCCAGGATTGGAGCATTTACCACTTCTTTGGGCAACCCGTTCCAGGACCTCACCACCCTCACATGAAGATAATTTAGTGGAGACTCCTGAAACAAATCCAAAGATTTGAAATACCAGATTATTTAATAGGTAGCATAACAAAGGGTCACAAACCTATTGCTTGAAAGCCATCTGTGACTCATGAAGTTGAGTGTCAGTATGGTAGAAAGTGTGATACTAAGGCACATGAAAAACAACGAGGTGCTTGGTGACAGCCAGCATGGCTTCACTGAGGGGAAATCCTGTCTGACCAATTTGGTGGCCTTCTACGATGGGGCTACAGAACTGATGGACAGGGGTAGAGCAGTTGATGTCATCTACCTGGACTTGTGCAAAGCGTTTGA
>JBCJKH010009797.1:1310-12858 GCA_039877255.1 Loriculus beryllinus | reverse complement strand
CTGTCCATTCTGCTCCACCTGTTTTGCAGTGCCCTACCTACTGTGACTTCCTTCGTATCAGGTCTGTTTCAGGTTCTTTGCTTGTCTTCACAATTTGTTTCACAGGACAGCAGTGCTATGAAAAATGGTTAATTACTTTCTGAACACAGATGTAGGAAGTGCTCCCAACCACAGCTTGGCACTTACAGCATGACAATCAACTTCCTACTTCTTATACTGAAGATAGCACTGGAAAGGAAACCTCATCCTATGAAATGATGAGTTATCTCATCGTCTTCAGGATGAGTCAGCTCTACTGGGAATGCTTGCTGTTGCAGCTTGCAACAGTAACTCCCCAGAGGTTAATTGTGTGCTGCTGCTAGGAATGTGGCAGCATCTCCTGGCTCTTGGGCAGAAGTAGCACCACACAGGTGTGATGTGAAAGCTTCTAAGCCACAGCAGCTTTGGCACCAACCCTGACACCACTTTTTGTGCCATTATAAGCACTGGTTATTAGAAAAGGAGCAAGATGCGTGGAGCACATACATCTGAAAAGGTGACACCAGTGCAAAAATACCTGATCTGAAAGAATCACCAAGCTCAATCACCACACAAATATGAGCCTATTCTGCCACAAAACGTGTGCACGTATGGAAAAAAAAACATGTTCACATAGGGAAACAAATATTCCACTCACTGAATTAAATAGAATGCAATTGAATATTGCTAGATTCCATTAGTTTGGGGGAACAATTAGCACTGAAGCTTCTAACAACCAAGAGGAGGAATTTAGTGATTTAGAATAAATATCACTGGAATTAAAAGAAATCATTAAACTAGAAAATGCTTCAGGTTCACACACTGCATATGTTTTGTGCAATGAAGCAGGGTCTTAATTTTAATTCCATAAATTATGTTTCAGAATGGTATTAAAAATCATTTAGTGTTCAGATATACAGTAAGAAAAATAGTAGAAAACCAAATGCAGAATGATAGGCAAGCAATAAGAGGGTCAAATTCTGATAGATAATAAGCTTGCTTTTTTTTTTTTTCCTAGAGAGTTAAATGAGAGCTTTCAGTGCATACATCACACAGAACCTGACTTACAAGAGTAACTGAGTTTCTGTGTAGCTTGTGAGGACAGACCAAGTCAGATTGCTCACTCACTACCATGCCATGGCAACAAAACTGATGCCAAATAAAAAGTACAGCACAGGACAAATTCTCCTACAAATATAAAGTGTTTAACATAATCCAAGTACATATGCACACAGAACTGAAGCCTGCATTGCAACACATAGTCACAACTCTGAAGACACTGTTAGAGCATCTGCACAGCCTGAAGTTACTACCTCCAAGAATTTAGTAATTTCTTACTATGTACCATTCTGTACAGGTGCATAAGAACCAGATTTATAAGTGGGTCCAGAAGCTCATTGCATTCTGTCTCACTGCTGTGTGCATGGTGCTGCTGCAGTCACTGCAGACAGGGCCCTGAGAGTTCTGTGTCTACCTGCAGGCTCTGGCCAGGATAATGCTAATTACATCTGCTGCCTAGCAGATACACTCACTCCATGCTGTCTATTGAGGGTTTGTTCATTTTGAATGATATTTCTTAAATTACAATCTCTGTCTCTAAATCAAAGACTGTCATTGGTTCAGAGAGAGTCTCTGCAACTTCCGACCCCCAACAGATGTATCCTCATCTAGAAACTTTCCCTCCCAGACCTTTCACACTTATCCTCCTAATCACTTGTTGACTTCCTTGTCTTTACCCAGGGACTACGCTGATCCCTACATACATCACTTTGCTGACGTTAAGCATGGCAGGAATTTTGCCCAGCTGCGTGTCATGAAATCACTACTGCTGTTTTTGCCAGTATTGTCTTCTCACCCCAAACAATCTTGAAAACTGTTGCTCTCCTCTCCTCCCCTCCCCCTCATCATCAGATGAAAAAAAGAGAGTAAGATACTTCCGCAAGAGAAGAAGAAGTTCCCAGGGCCAAATCAGTACTTGCTGGTACAGTTCCTTGGGATTACAACTGGATCAACTTTGCTGCTTATTTTAAAGTCAGCTTTTCACAGACTGCCATATTGTTTTCTCATGTTGGTGTTCTCCATAAAATCTTCACATTTCCCTTCCTTGGAGAGCTGCTTTTGTAAAAGCATGGCTCAGGCAAAATGCTTTAGAAAACTGGAAACTAAGGACCTTGGAGTATTCTGACTAAGCAAAATGGGTTCTTATGGAGGACTCTTTAAATAAGAATCTCTGCCCCCCAGCATTTTAGACCCTATGCTCTTCTTTCTTCTCCCTTCCATTTTAGTGTCTATCTCAGACTTGCAAAACTACACGTATCATTAAGAAAGACATTAAACATTGTTGGTCTCAGTATTTATCCCTGAGGATGCCACACATAACAGGACACTGGCTGAATTTTGTGACATTGATGAACACCATTTGAGCATAATGGTTCAGCCAATTTTCCATCCATCTTATTTTCCACTTATCCAGACAACAAACAAAAAAATAAAAAAAAAGAAGTCTTCATTTTGGCCATAGGAACACTATGGAATACTATGGTCTAGCTAAAGTCAAGGTATATAATATCTACTGCTTTCTCTATTCACAGAGCCATTTATCTCACTGTAGAAGGCAATAAGGTTAGACAGGCATGATATGCCCTCACTGAATCCATGCTAGCAATTCAAAAAGATCTTACCATTCATGTATCTAAAAATGGCTTTAGGAAGGGCTTGTTCCATGTCCTTCCCAATACCTGAATGGCTTTGGGAAGGGTTTGTTCTGTAGCCTTCTTAGGAACTGAGTTGAAGATGATCTGGTTGGTCTTTTTTTGTTCTTCTTGGAGATAGTCCTAGCAGTTAACCTTATTCAGTTGTTGGGAACTTCCTAGATTTCCATGACTTCTGAAAGATGATAGACAGCAGCCTTGTGATGACATTGTTCACCTCACATAGGTGCATGGCACCTCCACTTCATGCTCAGGCAGTGTTCCTGTATTGCTCCTGGGAAGCCTGCCTCTGTTTCCACCTCCTGTGTATTTCCATTTTGCATATAAATTTAGCAAGGAGTTCCCTATTTCAAACACAATATCTTCTTGTGGAGATAAGATGAGTTAACCCCATACAAGAGAGACTAAATCTCATAAAGTATGACAGAAGCATTCATAAATTTTGCATGGAGTTAAAGGTGCTACAGTTCCATTTATAAGACTGAAGATATGTCAATGCTTCTTGAACTACTGGAACAGTAAGTAGTCTGTGAGACTTCAGTTTCAACTCTTGGCATGGATGTCTTGTTGCAGAAAGACTGCATACTGATTTTGTGTATTGTATGAGTTCATGTATCGTATCTGGGTTCACAGTGTTAAGCTACTTTTAGGGAGTATGACCTCCTTTAAAATAGTATTTCAGCTTTCTCTGCTTCAGGCTCCCTGAACCAGCCTCACTTAGTTGGCATATGACAGATCTGCTAATTACCTTCATGTAATTTATGGAGACCGAGAGCAAGAAGGGACAGAGACTGCACCAGAAGCCACACTGTCAAGGAGCACAAGGCAACAAATGAAAGAATGAGTCTCCTGCTTAAAACTCGAGGCATAATGTACTGCACTCTGGACTACTTCTGTAGCACTGAGCTTAGACTTCCAGCTCATACATAATCCTAGCAAAGAGAATGCTGAGAAGCCGGATCCACTGCTATAGCAGTAGGTTGCAGACATTTGCAGAGGGTTGATACCCAAATGGAAGTGATGGGGAAAGGATTAAAAAAAAGTCCAGAAAGTGGACTCTGAGAGATGGAGACCAAGATCTAAATATTCATTAAGAAAATTAGTGTAAAATCCAGAATTATTCAGGTGGAAGGGTGGAGCAGACCACAGAACACCAAAACAGGAGCACTTCATTTGCAGCTTAAGATGTGCCCCAAATGTAAGAGATCTGGCATTGCAGTTTTGAAGGAATTTATAATAAACGAGTTTTCTATTAGAAGCTAATGGACTGTGAAGCACACACAGGAAAGAAAGGCAAAATGGAAGGTGGAAAAGAATAACTCACATCGCAGAGCTTTTATGTAGTATTGTTCCCTGTTGACATCCATGAAGAGTATGAGCCTGCAACAGCACTGCAAGGTGATTCACAAGAATGTCAGCTCAGTTTTGCTACTGTCTTTTGCAAATAGTGTACAGAGGTGTAGCTTCCTTACAGAAATGTCACTTATTTTTATAATAAGAAAAAGTCTCACAAGCTTATGAAGGACCCATGAGCTTACAGAGGCTAATGAGATTAAATCAGTGTTCCCATTCAGATCTTCTTTTGATTTCCTTTTGGCTGACTAGGACTGGTCTATTTATTGCTTTCCCAGAGCTCTCTGGTTCTTTAAAGGCCATAGAAGAGCAGTCTCTCCAGCATACAAACCTGTAAACAAGGTTGAGTGCAGAGAAGTGCAATGTATTTATTTCATTATTCCCTGAAATACAGATGGGGTTGAATTTTGTTTCACCTCAAACATTTTAGCAGTGCTAATGTAAAACACAAAATCATTCAATCATATCTAGAGAGACTTACGAAAGATCATGACTTGCAATAAGGAGTTAATCAACTGTAATAATAACTGTAGGGTGAGAATTACGTGCATCAATTTAAGGCTTCACATTTGCCATTAACAAGGAGTACAATTACATATCAAAACATTCATCTGCTCATTTAATTTATTAAGGAGCCAGTGATCCTTACATGTTCTCCTGGCTTACTGTTAATTTTCACCCATTAATATGATTACTTTCCATATATAACTGGGTAGNNNTCTATACAGTATTACCAGTACTCTAGAAAGAGTTTGCAAGGCCTCAAGACTGAGGCTTGTCAGGTCTGCCTTGCCAGAAGGTTTCTTGACATGCCTGCAGCTTTGTTTCACTTGTTTTAGCCTGGAAAACAATTTATCTCATTGAACAGGTGTCTATAGCTAATTTGTTTTACTTTTGTTTTTCTTTCTGTGTTACAGCCATAGTTTTATATAGATAGCAGTAACAAGCAGTTACTCTATGCAGAATGAGATATTTACGACTCTGCAGTGAAATTCCTTTGCTCAGTTTATATCTTTTCCAGGTGATTTTTTACATAATGAATGTATCTGTGGGATACTTTGTTAGCAGCAACATCTGCTATTGAGGCATTTAGAAAGACTTGTTTTTCTGCAAATGAAATCTCTATCACTGGTATGTTGAGGGGGAAGGGATATTTTAATTGTTGAAATAAACAGATTTTAATTATAATCATATATTTTGGCTATAATTCTAAAGCAAGACACCCAGTTCAGAATTCTGGATGTTTGTACAGAGGCTTTATTAAATTCCTTAAGCCTGAGAACATTTAGATAAGAGCATGGTTTTCTGTGAAATTAGTATAGATCATGTCACAGGCTGGAATTAACTGGATAATTCTTTCCCATGTTTGTACCACTCCCATCTGTACAGAGCAATTTGATAGCTGTGTTAAAAACTAAAACCAAATAATGGCTGTAATCAGTATGGGACGAAATCAAGGTTCAGCTATAGATGCTTCAATCTGTTTTCCAATCAGTAGTGTTTCAAATTATTTGTCTATGTGTAAGTGCATTCTGTTCTGAGCTCTTGTCTCAGTAGCATCATCAATGAAATACCAGTTACCATCTTGTAATTGTCACACTTCTAAAGGTTCAGTTCCTACAGTCAATACGAGAACTATCTCTCTAGCTTCATTCATGCTCTAAGACATTTAGCAGATCAATTCTATTGGCTCAAGATGTTTGCATGCATAGTTAGAAACAAAGTATGAGCACAGATTACTTACACAGTGATAAGATAACAAAATTATCAGCATCAAAAATTGCATCAAAAGTATTTTGATGAGCTCTAAGATCATACCTGCTTTTGCATGGCACCTCTTATTTGAGAACTGAGAAGTACTCACTGGTTTTAGCCTTGCAGCACCACAGAACATCTTACTTTGCTGTAGTCTAGGAGAACATGCTAATACCCACCATCTATGTGTCATTTGTTATTTTTTAAGCTACTATATAAGTTTTTGTGTAAATAAACATCGACTAGGACTGATTGCCAAATTAAGTTTTGCTTGTTCTGGCCCAGCCCTGTGCCTTTAAAGCACCAATGATTCTGTATGCATTTTCTGTGCTACCTGCCCTTCTTTCCAATGTGGCTGCGTTAAAAAAGGAAAGAACGTGCAGTGCAATAGAGACAACGTGGCATACTTTCTTTTGACACTAAAACCATATGGCCTTAACCATCAGTTCTACAAGATAAGTGGAAAAAACCTTTACTTTCACTGGTTTCATGCTATAATTTCATTGACTATGCCACAAGTAACTATGAGACACTATGGGCATTCACATGTATGTAGAGACTCTCAGTAACAACCACTTCTGTCCTGTAAGTAAAGAAGGGAAATAACAAAAAAATACACTGAAGATGTTACTGGTTTGTGCAGAAACAGTAGGGAAAGGCTTCCATGACTAACAAGAGCAACACACAGCATTGCTGGAACGGAACTGGCAGTAAGACTAAGCTGGGAGACAGTGGCACAGGTAAAAACTAAGTACATTCACCCTTTCTCACCATATAAAATGTTTTGATTAAACAAGTTCATAATATCAGCACCTCCACTTTGAGGACAGCCAGAAGTATGTTCTTCCTGTAAGACTTAAAAGAATCTTCTGGTTGGAATACCAGCTACAGAGCTGCAAAAATTGACTTCTGTGAATCACAATATGTTGTGTTGACATCAGTGACTGCCATAAGGGAATTGCTCTTATTACACTTAAGATTAAATACTGACTACAACATGTAGCTTGTGCAATCCATATTGAGACTCTTTATGTTGCTTGGGTTTTGGAACAAAGCTATTAAACGTTTGTGTTTTTCCACCTATGCATCATAGACCACAAATCACTCAAAACCATCACTATAGCTGGAAAAAATTAACTCACCAGGGATTTTCATGTGTAGTGAGCAAACATTTTATTTTGTTCTTGTAAATCACCAAGGTAGAGGATAAAGTGAGTACATTTTAGTGTATGGAACAATAAATTTTTATACTACTTCTGCATATTATATACTACTTCTTTGATATTATGTTTTTCCTAAAGTCAGGGGACCAAAACAACCCAAAAATAGTAAAGAGGAGTGGGATCCTCATCTAGAAAATGAACATGCATGGGTGGTCAGACACAGTGTTATCTCAGTCCCAAAGACATTAGGACACACAATCTTCACGATCCCATGGTTCATGATAATGTTAGTTGTCCTTCTGCAGACCATTCCTTTATTGGGACTATAAATTATATGTTTTGTGTACCATGAGAGAAAGTCGACATGGTCAGAAATCACTTAAATTAATGGAAATTACATAGAGCATTGTCTGCCAGGTCACAAACAAATCCAGCCAATGGGTTTGGGGAATATAGGGTGCTACATCAAGATCTCCATTTATTTTTCCTGCAAGAGAAATTGCTTCTTGCCTAGCTGCTGTTTGTTTCCATGTTTAAGTGGGTCAGTACAAAGAAGCTTAGTCACATGTCTGAGGCAGAGGAATAGATGCGTAACACAGCACAGGCTATGGAAACAGAGGGTTAAATGCTGTCTCTCAGTGGTTCAGGTTTAAATCTGGCGGACGATAGTGCCCAAAGAAGCATCGTGTCCTGCATTTCCTCAATGTTCCACAAGCCATGGCTGGCATTCATGCAGACTTCTTCAGGAAACCACTGCTCATCTGAAACAAGCTTTCTCCACTCCTCCTTAGTTTTCACCTTGCACCATTTTAGTCAGTTCACGCCCCCAGACACATGAACAGCATAAAGGCAGGAACAGAAATGAGCTTTTCAGTTTCAGCTCAAACATATGCCAGATTAAACTGACTGTGGAATTTAAGTCAATTCTTCAGACACTTTCCAATTATTTGTAATGGCTTCATAAATATATACTCCTCAATGAAAAAACACTATAGCTGGGCCTGTCATAGGGTACTAAATGGAACTCTGCTAACTAAAATTCCTATATAGATATGTTTTGAAAATCAAGATTCCTATTAATTTCAAGAAGAAAACTACATGGAATTTCAGAAAAACCCTCTAACCTGGTTATAGAGTCTGCTACCAGACAATTTATAAAGCAGCCTTATTCAGTGTATTTACCAGTAGAAAAAAAACAGGGTATATGCATATTCTATTATCCATTTTGCTGGCTTTCTTTTTCTATATCCTTCTGACTGCGTATATGGCATGTATTACAGGGTATTTGTAAAGTAAAAGACCCCAAAGACTATCGGTATTGTATTAGGACAATAAGTAAGAACCTGCCAAATCAAGACAAAATTCAGCAATTACATCCAAGCCAACCTGGCAAACCACACTAAACAGAAAGAGAAAATGCAAAGGAGATGCAGTTAATAGAAGGAAATAATCATACCAAGCACATCTCATTTAATCCTACCTTTATTTTGTACAGCACCAACAGAGTTCAATCATAAATATTCAGCCATCAGACTATAAATGCTTCTATGGAGTTTGCTAAATAGTAACTTTTTTAGACCAGATACAGTTATGTCTTTATTTTGAATTTGCAGAAAGTCCCACAGAGGTCTGGTGGGCAGTGAAATACTTCCTCCTCCAAAGGCAGGATCATAAGCTAATCTGGAGTTTCCTTTAACCCAAGGTAAATTATACACATAATAAAATGGAGAGCAAATATCCCCCTAGGAAGAATACCCCTCTAGGAAGAACATCTATACACACACATATCAGGAAGACATTCCCTGCTACCTCCAATACCAGTTTCAGGGTAATATAGGCCAAGGGTACGCTTGCAGAAAAGCATCTTGTCCAGCTCCCCCGGTACACATCAGTGTACCGAGGCTCTCAAAGCACCCCCTCAAAAAATTCTTCATTTTCCCAAACAACCAAGCAACCACATCAAGACATATAATTACCAGCAGCTGGAGACAAGAACCAAGGAAAAACCACCATCACCAAAAGTCCAAGCATTTAGTGGATAGAGAGAAAAGAAATAAGAGGCTTCACCACTAAATTACACGAATGCCTAATGGTTCCCTGCGGGCTGCGGCTAGTACTGTTTTCCAGGTTTAAAGACCTAGCAAATGTAACTAAAATGAGAGGTAGGAAAGAAAGAGTAAGTGGAAATCTGTCAAACAAGAGTCCTTTTTTTGTAACTTGTAATACCTTGTGGAGAGATTTTCATGTACTCTAAAAGCAAAAATCTACCGAAATTATTTAACTTGGGTTGTCCTGACTCATAGCATAGTTTTGAGTTTCATGAGATTCACCAGAGCAGATTCAAAAATCTATTTCACATACTTGCATATTTTGGGTCCAGATTTCTATGGTGTGCACCTGCAGCTCATGTAAATGAACCTAGACTGACTTTAAACTTTGTTAGACTGACTTTAAACTTGGTTTTAAGCTTGGTTAAGTTTAATCTCTTCAGAAAACAGGGATGAATGTTGATTACTCATCTGAGAGTGTCCTCCACTTTTTCAAATGGATTTCATAATGGTTTGAAGTCCCACAATGCCACTGCTGACATAACCTGTGCTATCCTGAGAAAAGGTGATCTATCACTGTCCACTTTAAAGAATCACCTATACTGGCCTGGCTTGCTGGACTGCTCAAGGAAAGCATGAGGCTAGGTCTTTGCTGTTCCCTGCAGTTATGAAAAGACATATTTGTAGCAAAGTAAATTAAGGAGATATTTTCTTTTCCTACAGGCATTTATAGTTACTATTCTCAGCAATCTAACTGAATTGAGCTCAATCAGTGCATCCACATTTTTAAAGGCTGTCTTTTTGTAGACTCCAGTCTTATATAATATAAAACCCCTTAAATTAGATTAACAAAATAATATAGGCAGACAGGTTTAGAACTTGGAATTGAAATTCATGGAGTGTACTAAAAACATTAATGAAACTTTCAAAGAACTTCAGTCTTCTTTCCTGTAACATTTTTGCTTGCATGTAGAGATCATATGCAAAATGTGCTCATCATATGCATGTCTTTTCCTTAAGTTTTATGCTCAAGAACTGCAGCCTTGCTGCTGTGTGAAATGATTCTAAAGACACTGGAAACTACTTGCTTGCTGCAAACAATAGTTTAATGAATAACTATGATAGTATGTTGCTGCTTAACAAGTGTAAAGCAGTACTGGTTGGTATTCATGGAACATCTGTAGATCTACACTACTAAGCCCAGACCCCAGACAGCAGGCCAAATTGTCTTCTAATTTACATGTGTGCAGCCTCAGTGACACTGGACCACTGGGTGACACACTCCAGCAATTGTGGGGAGTAAATGTGTCCATTATTTAAATTAGAAATGAGCAAACCTCAGGAAGTTGCTAGTGTAGCCTTGTATTTCATATATTGTAAGCTAAAATTCTGGGTCATAATAATTAACCTTAAATGAAGAAACTATTGGCTGTGAAAATAACAGTTATTTTTAAAAATGTTTGCCAGGTGGTTGTCTAGCAGTGAGAAGTTGCATGGGTGGCCTGATAGGATTCAAGGCATTATATCATAAAATGGTCCTAAAAAACAATAAAAATGTTCCTCTTCAAGTCTGCTTGAATTTCTCAGTATTATATGAAACGACAGTGTAAATAGTTGCTAGTAGGAAAGTATATGAGCTATAATAACATGAGTATCAGCATATACACAAGTCATCCATTTCTTTCCTTTTGAGCACTATCCATCACAACAACTTTCAGTTAATGTAGATTCTTGTTAAAATGTTCAAGGGTTTTGTTTTTCTAAACTGCTAACCTCAAAAGTGGCAAACCATTTACATTTTAAAGAGAGACCTCTCCTAGCTGAAGGTTCTGTTTGAATATTTGCATGCACTTTAATGAGTCTGTTCTAAGGTTTTCACAGTTGTTAGAAAACCCACCAGGTACTGCTAAACTTTGAAGCTTTGGCAAGCTACAAGGTCTATCAGTTTTTAAGAACCCTCTAGGGGGTTGAGGTGGTGCATCCTTTACATTGCTCAATCAATGTAACAAAATCAATTTTTTTCTTCCAATTCTTTTATGTTTAAAAACAGTGATGCTTTTTATTTAAAGGGGCTGAGACATATTATTAACTGTTCCTTAGCTTAGGAAAGCATTCTTTACTATTTACGTGTCACACTGTGTGTCTGCCTCATTTCAGTGGCACACAAACGACCAGAGCACCAAACACTGTAAATGCTACATTCTAAAATAGCACGGTGACTGCAATTGCATTGAAAATCCTTTTTGATCTGAAGAATGGCAGTGAGAATGTGCTGTTATGACAGTACAGGATGCATTTTGAAATCACTAGAGAGATATATATTTTTAAATGGACTATTAGAAAACTTGTAGAAAAGGAAAAGCAACTATCTAGTGAAGCAGATGAAAACACTCCTATTGATTTAATTAAAACTGAAGTGGACCCTCTTTACTCATTATCATTTGGAAGCAGACACTCTTGTTTGCATTGAATACTACTGCAAACCACAAGTACTTTCATT
>JBCJKH010009791.1:0-28967 GCA_039877255.1 Loriculus beryllinus | reverse complement strand
TTTATGTTTCTCAGGCACTAGCATTTCTTATATCAAGACGCTCCCCCCCCCCCCCCTTCTTTATCTTTACAGATTCTTTTAGTATGTGACTCTGTTTTGCTCAAGAGTTCTGGCCCTTTTTAACTTGTTGTCTAATCTTGTGTCTTTATCAAGCTTTGTTTCTGTAAACTCGTACAGTTAATCCACATAACCACACCTACGATTTGTGAAAGCCAGTACATTTAGATGTTTATCAGAATTGCCCATTTCGTTTAAGATTAGAGATCTTTTAAGGAAAGATATGCAGTCCTTTCTTTGCAGAAGAATTAAAAATATTTATAAAATCTAAAGTAATTCCTAAAGTGTATTTTAAAGTTGCAATCAGCACATTCCAGTAATGTTCTTACTACACATTATAGTAAAGGATGACAAAAAAAAACCCCATCCTACACTTTTGGTCATCCTCTGGTACTCAGCACTGGTGAGTCCACACCTCAAACACAGCGCTCAGAGCCTTCAAAGGCATGGGTTGTTTTTCATAAAACTTTGCAATTATTATTTTTCAAAAGCACCCAAACCAATTTAAGTTATTACAGAACCTAGACATTGAAAAATGTCAGGGCTAAATACAGACTTTGTCAAAGTGCAGATAAGCCTCTCTGGAGTAGGGAAAAGCTCCAGTGCACAACTGTTCAAGACTGTAGTGGATAAAATCAGAAGGATTCTGACAGGTAGGTAGGAAAGTAGGTAAAATCATGAGGTATGTCCCAGTGTGCAATGATGCAGTGTGCAACCGCAGGCTCCGGCGCTGGGGTGGCTGGAGTGCTTGATTTTGGCCTGGGCCACCAGTTACACAAGATGGAGAACCCCTGCATCCCTCTGGAATTTGCCGCCCGTGTCTTGCCCTGTCTCTCAAACAGGGGCTATCGCCACATAGCATCAACCTGACTAAGGCTTTGCCAAACTTATTTCGTCTGAAAACACCGAGAATTCTTAGAGCTCCCCTGTTAATTACTTCAGGTATTGGGACATCGCGGCCACCTCGTACCGCGGGCACTCTCGGACTACACTTCCCAGCAGGCACCGCGCGCGAGGCGGGACGAGGGCGGGCGGCTGTGGCGCGGAGGTCCAATGGGCGCGGGTGATGGTGGGAGGTGAGCGCCGGGGCAGGCGGGCGGCCTCAAGGCTCCTGGCAGTGCGGGAATTTCGGACGGGGCGGAAGGAGCGGCGGCCGGGTCTGGCGCGGAGGAGGTATTTGGAGCCGGCGTCTGCCTTTAGGATGTAGGTTTTGGTTTTTAGAAGGCAAATTTTAGGGCGCTGTTTTGCCTCCCCTTTGGCGTGCCATGCGTCTCCGGCCCTTGAGGCGGGTTTGGCAGGCTTTTCCCGCTGCCCTCGCTGAAGAAGCCGTTGGTACCGCCGCGGCCCACTCGGCCTTGTTCCTCCCTCTCGTCTACTATCGGGGTACGGGAGCGTACCTTCCTTGCTATTCCCGCCTCTCAGCCCATGGCACGGCAGCCACGGCTGCAGGGAGAGAGAGAATGGGGGCAGGTGGGTCAGAGCTCCCTCAGTTTCATCATGGGGACTGCTACACCTCCTTCAAGGGCTGGTGGCTCTAAAATTGCCTTTGCTGACAGTGGCCTAGGTCCCTTCCCTTCCCCTTCCCTTTTCCTTTTTTTTCTTTTCTTTATTTTCTATTTTTTTCAGCGCTATGGCGAGGTGTGGGAGGTGGGGTGAAATCTGAACTCAGAGCCACTTGGAGGTTTGTTGCCTTGAGGAGTATCACGGTGTTGGCTGACGAACATTACATCACCTCATCTGGGAGGTATTCCGGAGTTTTACCTTAAAGTAAACTTTTTTTTTCCCCCCCTTAAATAATACCCTACAAATCACAAACAAAAACTTGAAATTTTAGGATTAGAACAGGCCTGTTGTGCAAGATCTGGGCTAAGCTGGTGTCTGTCTGTCAGCGGTTGTGGGTTTTCTTCACTTCCTATTTCTCGCCATTTGCCTTCCTTGTTTAAGACTTACGCAGCTGCAGGCAGGATGAGTCCTGGTGTTTTCTTTGGTTTTCAAATTGTGCTAAAGGCTTTTATTAATTCATGTGGAATCCATTGGCCTTAACAAAAATGTAAAAGCTGTTGTGAAGCTTCCTGTAGCTATTACTGTGTAAAAAAAAGACTTGTACCTTCCTCAGTAGGAATAAGCTATCCACTTAATTCGTGGGGATAATCCCCAAATGAGATAGGATTCCTAATGAATTTCAGAGGTGTTGATTTCTGTAGTGTGCCAAATTATCAAAAAAGCCAGACATGTCTCACTTACATGGGTACTTGCTGTTGGCTTGGTGGTGAGGTGATTTGAGATGACAGCTGATTTGGTTCTTTATGAAGCTTACTGTGTTCTTTATCGCATAATTATCTGAGTGATGCTCAGGATTTTCAAGAGAACCTGAAATACTGCTCAGAAAAAGAAAATGCTTTCTTGAGAAAGCATTTTAAATGTAATTCTCTGTAATTCCTCTGTTCTCTATCTCTGAACAAGCTACATTCTGAATTTTTGTGAAAGCATTCACTTTGTCCAGTATGGCACTATTGTGGTGAAATGCTTCTCATTAATTGTGGTCCACCAGTGTACATTTATTCATTTTGTATAAAAAGGTGTTTTCTTATTTCTTGAAAAGAACCTTTGCACCTCTTCTTCCATAAGTACCATTATTTGTCAGATGTCTTAATCACCAGGAAGTGAGATTACAGCAGTAATCAAAAATGTAACACAGTGATGGACCAGTCACAAAATCACAGAATATCCAGTGTATGCAAAAAAGTCTTTGTTCACAACCTCACTCACTTGGTATTGTAAGAACTGATACTTCAGGTACTTTTTGTTTTGGTAGAACTGTTTCAAAGGAGGGACCACAATATTTGGAAGTTTTAGTGTCTTGTTATTTTCCTCCAACTCCTTGAGCAAAAAGTTTTGTTTTCTGCTTGTCTTTATTTCTTTTTTTGCAGGCAAACTTAGATGTCTTGCTATGACTGATGAACAGTATTAATAACATGTAGATTTCATGTCTTGCTGAGACTAACTATTCATGTAGAGAAGCACAGGTCACCAGCATGCCTTCTCTGTATTGTGTACGGATACAGGCCCTAGTGAGATAAACAACCATACAAATGGCAGTTTCCAGAGGATAAAACTTGAGGATAGGGAATAAACCAGCCTGACTTGCCACACAGCAGAAATATTTCCTTATGAATTTCAGAGTTTATTGAGAATGAATGCCAACAAAAATTGAGAAGTGGCTATTCATATTCTAAGAGTTCAAGTATCTTTAGAGTAGCAATCGTTGCATTGGTAAAGATAACACCAGTAATAGCACTGTTGATGCAGATTTGTCTGCATATCTCAAGTACACTGTATTCACTTTTTTCCAAAATGTTTTATTAGGAAGAAGCAGAAGAGATAGCTTTTGTGGTATTTAAGAGGCTTTTGGAGAGTTTAGACAAATAGACTTGGAATATTCATACTTGTTAGTAGGAAAATCTTTGTTTTGAGCACATTGTGGCCACATAAAATGCTGCTGTTTACAAGCACGCACCTTGAAAGTTGTTCTTGTCAGATACCTTAGCTAAGTAGGGTCAGGTCTGTTTGATACTTGAATGATAGTACAATACTTGACATCTATGGCACTCTGTTTCCAAGGACTTTCAGCATGCTTGCAGGCACTAATGAAGTAAGCTTCACAATACCTGTGGGATAGAAAATACTTCCCTATTTAAAGTTAAAGGTGATTTATTTTTGTGTGTTTGTGTTTTTGTGAATTTTTAAAGGTGATTTTAGGGAGAAGTAGATGACTTTGTTGCAGTTGTTCATTGTACAGTAGGCAGCTCTACATCACATTTGCTGGTTCATAAGTTTCCTGACAAACCATGGACGTTTGCAGTATTGTAAGTTGAAAAGCACATAGAGTGATAGAATTTTCACTAAAATGTAATTTTCTTTTTTCTTTTTTTTTTTCCTAGTTCTAGAATTTTCATGTAGGAATTTTTGCAGTCTCAAGTAATATTGGTTTCAGTCAATAGAAGAACCTGGAATAGATTTATCCAAATAAATGTGGAAGCATGTGCAGCCATTGCTTAAATATTTCCATGGATGACAGCTTTTTTGCAAGAGAGTATTGTGCTTGCTGCCCATTGAAAGCGATCAGTGTTTGGCACCTATGGCCTACTGATAGTTTGACCAACTTGTAAGTAGGCATGGTGCCATCTTAACAGATGGATATGAATATAGACAGCCAAGAAACCATGTATGTGTATCTCGTGTATTTGTTAAGGGCAGGGTTCCCAGCTGGGGACGTTCAAACTTATGTCCATTTAAAATTTTTGCTTTTATGGATAAAGGGAAGTTGTCATTATTTTTTTTTTTTTTCCTAAATGCCTTCAGGCATAGAGCACATTAAACAAAAAAGGAAGGGGGGAAAAAGGAAAGGGAACCCTAGCTTCTCCTTCGATACTTTTGAGGAGCTATGTTAAGTAAACTTAATTCCCTTTTAAGTGAGGCTGCTATCAAGAGACTCACTGTGAATGTCAAAGATGTGAAGCTTATCAATAGTTTTATTTCACTGGCTTGCTTGCTTTATTGAAAAAGAGGCTACAAATTTGGCTTTTACTGGGCAGCAGTCTGTCCAGCATTCAAGTACCTAAGTGCATCTGACCAAGTCTCCCTGGAATTGTTTGTAATAACTCAGAGGTCAAGGGATGCAGTCCTTCAAGCCCTCTTCGCTTCTTTTATATTGTTCATAGCTTGAAGACAGTATACTTATTTTGTGTATGTATGTATAGATGACAGTGAGTGTGATCTTGTCTTGTGTTTGAGTCATTAGGCAACACTGCTGAATATTGTGCTTTTTTCTGAGTCAGTCTTGGGGATCCAGACTTCTGGTCTATTTTCCCATTACTACTTCAACTGTTTTCAGTCTGTCCTTTGTTTTAATAGTTTTCCTGATCAGGGCATCCTGAGAAGCTGCTTAAAGGTCTGCTGTGATCATTTTGGCCTGCTCTTGTAAGTGTTACAAACACAGGTAGCTATTCGTACCACTTGTTCTTTCTGATGCTTTGATACCATAATGTTCTCACTGGTATGATCTTGGTTGAGCTATCTGGAATTACATTTAGTGCTTTGAAGTCTTATGTTTCTCCTGTAGAAACTCTGGAGGAAGAACTTTCCTCTAAGAGATCATAGTATGTATCACCTTAAAGATTAAAAAAAACCCAAATGAACAAACTAGCAAAACAACCCCCAAACCAACCAACCAACCAAAAAACCCCAGAAACCGAAAAGCTGCAGAGGTGTAGAGAGAGAAATTTCTTGAAGTTTTGGTAAAGTTAGTCTTACAATTTTTACATTTTACACTTAAATTTTATCTTGGTTATAGGGAAGAATGTTACTGTGTAGAAGTGGAAATGTGGGAAAGTAATGCAGAATTTAAAACATCCTGTTTTGTGATAATGAGAAAGCTTGTGCCGTGTATGTTGATGCATAGCAGTCTCTTCCTGTGATGTTGAAGTTATTTATTTAACCACAGTAGGTATTCAGATGTGGTTCTGTGACACAGAGATGCTTCTTAGATTAATAAGGACTCTGAAAAAGTAGAACTTTTATTTGGCATGGAATCATGTAACTTCTCTTCTGCTTTTATTCCTATATTGAATGACTGATGTCTTCAGACTGCTTGCTGCTGGAGCCTAGTACTCTGATCAGGTTCTTTTAGATCCTCCATGTATGAGAGCTATCATGGTTTAAACCCAGCTGGTAACTCAGAACCACACAGCTGCTCGCTCACTCTCCACCCTTGTCCCCTGCTCTGGGTGCGATGGGGAGGAGAATCAAAAGAATGTAAATCCCATGGTGCAATAACTAAAGTATAATATAAAACTACTGCTACTACGAACTGATAGGGAAAGTAACAAGGAGAGAAAATATAAAACTGTAAAGGGAAGGAAGAAAACCCAGCCAATAACCAGAAGTGATGCACAGTACAATTGCTCACCACCAACCAACCAATACCCAGCCTGACCCAAGCAGTGATCTGCCCCTTGTGGGTGACTCCCCACAGTTTATGTACTGGACATGATGTAACGTAGTGTGGAATAACCCTTTGGCTAGTTTGGGTCAGGAGTTCTGTCTTTGCTTCCTCCCAGCTTCCTGTGTCATTTCTCACTGGAAGAGCATGAGAGACCGAAAAGTCCTTGATCAGGGTAAGCACTACTTAGCAACAACTAAAACATAGGTGTGTTATCAGCGTTGTTCTCAGACTAAAGCTGAAACACAGAACTGCACCAGCTACTAGGAAGGAGAAAAGTAACTATCTCAGCTGAGCCCAGGGCAAGAGCATAATATTTAATATAAAAATTACTTACTTGGAGATAGTTAATGCTAGATGGGATTTCTGATTTTGGAGGATGATACAAAATTTACTGAAACAAATGTTAAGTTACACTTGGCAAAGCACAACAATCGCAGTACCCAGATCGGCCACAATACCAATGTGATTCCCATTACTTGTCTCTATAATGTGCTCACTGTCACCATGCTGGCGTCACCTGTCACTGGGAAGGAATACCCAGGTTGAAACGTGCTCAAGTGCATTGCTTTTTTTGAAATTCTGCTAGTTGTTTAGGTTTTATACTCTTAAGTTGAGCTGAACCTTGTATTTGCTCTCGCGTGCTGGCCTGGCTCACTCAGAGACATTTACACCACCATTTGATCCACGGAACTGTGCTCCACCCCATGGTCCCCTTTGTTGAGCTTAAGTGAGCTTCTTGGGCACATCACCACTGTCAGTCTTCACCAAGTCAGATTTTATTCAGTCACGTTCCACCCCTAGGGGTTTAGTCAATCATAGCTGCACATATGAATATTTGTGGACAGAACATAATTTTCAGGAAACTTGACAGTTCTTCTTGCATTTAGTAAGTAGAGAAATGGGTATGGACTGCTCTCTTCAGATGTTGGGTGACAGATATTATTTGGGGAAGAAAATTTCCCCAAAATGCTACCCAGTCAGAAAAGAGGTTTGTAGAGGGGGGAGCAGTTTTGAAACAACTGTCATACTTGGTTTTCTGTCTGGGAAATAAAAATAAGCCTTAGAGGAACATTATAACTGAAAGAGGAAAACTGATGTTAAGTAACTGTATCTTAGGGTTATTGTACTGACTAGCTAGACTGATGTGGAAGAGATTTTGCTATACACAAACTTCCTGAATTGTGTATTAGTAATCTTTCCTGCTTCCTCAAGCAAAATAAAATAATAATAGTAAAATATCACCAGTAAGAATGGTATCTTTTAGAAAATAACTGTGGCACTATTTTTATGACTTTTATAAGTTAGAGGGAAAGATCAGTTATTTGTAAAGCAAATCATGAAGGCTTTTCAGGTAAAGAGATCTAGTGCGCTTTTTGCCATACCATGGCTGTATATTCAATAAGCTCTTTTTCCTGAATCAAAATATGACTGCTAAAATATCAAAGCATTTCTTTGCTCACAGTGAGGCCTATTCTGCAGAAAGGTGCACGTTTGGGTCCAGCACATTTGGGTCCAGTGGGCCTTTACGTTACTCTGGAAATAAATGCTTATCTGAGACCTGAGGTTTGAAGGTGACAGTCTGAAAATAGGTAGTTATGTACTAGTTTGATGATTATCTACTAAATGCTGCCTTGTGAACAATAAGCAGATATTTGTTTTTGTTGCCTATAGATATGTAGGAGAAAAAATAACTGTTTGAACAGCTTAATGTTTTGGGTACTTTTTAGAACAAATAGGAATTCCTCATGCTTTTTCTGAAGGCTTGGACTATATGGCACTTCTTGAATATGCAAGTTTCCCTCCAGGAAGCCTAATGAGCTTTATTTCATTAGTTTACTTTTCCAAGTTCAGATCTGTGATTGGTTGTGAATAAGTGTGATACATTCTGAGATTTTTCTAGCATGTGTTACAGAGGGTCTTCTAATAGGTTTCTCTTGTAAAGAGTTTTGATGCCAGAATTTTTTGTAATGCTTCCTGGAAAAATTAGTTTGTTTTCACTTAGAATTCATGCTGATGAAGCTACTTATTGTATTTCTTTTAAAGTATTTTTGCAGAAACAAATTCAAACTTAAACTACTTACGTTTTTTTTTTTTTTTTTGCTTGCAGTGGATTTCTAAATAAACTAAGGCTAATCAGCATGTGACCTGTGATTTCTGTTGTTTTTCATTCCCTTCCCACATGTTGCTCCAGTGAAAATGCCATGTAAGAAGGCGACTACTGGAAAAAGAGCCCCTGCAAAAAGGAAACTTGCTGAATTGTTTGGTCTGGGAGAGGTTCTAACAGATATGTCAAGAAAAGAATGGAAATTAGGTGTCCCTATAGGGCAAGGAGGCTTTGGACGCATATACCTTGGTAAGTGTAGTTATCTTTGATAATGCTTTGAAATGGAGAGTGAGATGTTTATCCTTACTCAAAGCACTGAAAAGTAGACCCTAAGTGAGAAACACAGTGTGTATCCAAGTGATCTTTTTCACTAGAACCTT
Organism: Loriculus beryllinus; assembly: GCA_039877255.1. Lineage (NCBI taxonomy): Eukaryota > Metazoa > Chordata > Aves > Psittaciformes > Psittacidae > Loriculus > Loriculus beryllinus. The sequence continues at coordinate 20,422 of JBCJKH010009791.1, read as the reverse complement.
AACTTGATTCACAGTGTTTTTTTTAAACCGACCTCTAATGTATTACTTTTTTAGCAGTAAAAGGATAGTTTAGTATTTATTTAAATTTGACTTTTTTGTCTGGTTAAAAGAAGGTATTTTTATGTAAGTGTCCTATCGCAAATTCTGAACTGAAACTGAGTGTATTCTGTGAAGGTTACTTATCAGTCAGTATTTTGACTGGTTTTGACTTTGGTGCTGCTTTTGGTTTTGATTGCCTTGTGAATTTCTGACATGTCATGCACTTTTTTTTTTTTTTAATGTAATCAGTATTCAAAACAAATTGAAATCTTGAGCTGTTCAGTTTAAAATGTTAGCACAGATCCTGCTTTGTAATGCTCTTTTTGTGTGAATTCAAGGAAACTTTCTTTTAGTAGATTGTGTTCCGTACTTAGTATCTCTGTTATTTTGTTATTTGAATAGATAAGAGATCTCTTGCGGATACCTCAGGGAATTAAAAAAACTTGATTGCCCTGGTCACTTTCCAAACAGTTTTGAAGGGATGAAAGTTAATGTGATCCTGGTAATAAGGCTTTCTTTTGCTGTGCATCTATAGTCTTCATCTTCTTGGTGAAAAAGTTGCACTGAATTCATACTGAGTTGAAAAAAAAAATAAACAATGATCCATCCTGCTTTCATAATGAACAGACTCCAGTGTAAGTGGATTAGGAAAAAAAACGAAGGGCAGCGAGTGGCTTCTTGCCAAAGCTCTCTACTACTTGCTCAGCCTTGCTCAATGAGCTACTAAATTTACTGAGACTGGAGTTCTGGCTAGTCAAATTGTGTAGTTCTTCATGTTAAGAACTCCTGCTTTGTTCAAGACAAAGCTTGCTCTCTGTTTGCTTCCCCATCATTTGCACAAAGCTGTACCCCTGACTGTTCCTGTACTTTGTGCTTGCCCAACTAGATGTCCTTCATACCTGTGTCTCCTGTCACAAGCACCAACAGCTTAGTAGCAACAGAAAGTCACTTTTGGATATGTGATACAGTAAAATAGGAGAGAGAATGTGTTCTCTGTCTTTATGCCCGTAATTATGTATGTTCATCACAGTCCTAGAAAATGATAGAAATGCTGTTAACTAAGGGAGTTACTGAATAACAAAAAATGAACTTTAATAAACTGCCTGTGCTACTCAAGCAGAATGGAGAATACAAGACCATATCCCTATAGAGCAGACTTGCCATATAGAATTATTTCTGTTACCAAAGTCTAAGGTACTGATGTCAGTACTTAATTGCTTTGAGTTTTTGTCCATGCTGCATAGCAAATAAGTATGTTTTGTGGCAGTTTCTTCTTGTACTACTAATACATGCTTCCTTTTTAACAGCTGATGCTAATTCTTCAAAGCCGGTTGGCAGTGATGCACCTTACATTGCAAAAGTGGTAAGAGAGCATTTGAATTTTTACTTCACAACTTGGAAATGTTCATTCTTGAATAGCATGTATAATTTAAAGTATTTTCTGACTGAAAATAATACAGTTGCTTAGTGCTGTTTAAAATAAACGTGGTGATATAGAGGAATGCTGCTGAGAATTGAGACTCCTATGGATGAGGGGGGATAATGAAACATCAGCAGAGTTGTAAAAGATTCTTGAAATGTATCAGATTCTGTTTCATTTGGTACTTACTGTAAACACCCCAAACATCACAATATTAATGGAATCTGGCTAGTTTTTAGGGAATTTCTGTGATTCAACAGTGAGTCTGTATGTACTGTTGCTTGCTGCTGGAAGTTGGTAAGCTGACAGATGGCCTGGAAGTACAAACAGCAAAACTTTGATTCCCAAGGTCCCCACAGATATGAAGGTCCTTAAATGTTTTATCATAAACCACATACATATTCTAATTTTGATTGAATTAAAATGGCATTGACACAAAATTTTAACCTAATGATTAGAGAGAAGAAAAAGTGTTGTTGATGGCCCATTGTAGAAAGTTGGCAAATTCTTTTGTTAGTTGAAATTTTCCTATGCTTTGAATCTTACAATAAAAAAACTTATTTAACTTGATTTGGCTTTAATGTTCTCTTCCTAAGGTATAAAGTATTCTTTGTTAAATTTTGCTAGATTATTTTGTATAGATCATATTATTTTGTATAGTTCTTACTATTACATGTGATTCCCCGGTAAAGTCTTAGTAAAAAAACTTGGGAATACATGAATACCCATAGTAGATCCAAGCCATTCATTATCTTGGTGGTACTTCTATTCCTGAGACAAAAGCAAATACCAGAAAACTGTGCAAGAATTTCACAATGTTTAAAAATAAAATAAAAAAAAAAAAAATTCTTCAGCACAGTTCAAACTGCAATGTTTTAGTCTTTTAGTTATTAACCAATATGGTGATACTGAAACACTTTACTACAGTAGTTGGCCCTTGTGTAAATAAGTTAGTACTTTTAACATGTGTTCCTGAAGCAAAAAGATCAGGTTAATTTAGAATAAAATATCCTTCAGTTAGTATGTGCCTTTAATCTCGATATTTACATCTGCTGACTGCAGGGAAATTCTAGAGTGTTGGTTTTGATACTGTTCAGACACCCTAGGGTAGTATCAGCAATGACCCTCTTTGTGAAATTTTGTCACTGAAAAAAACACTATTTACCATGCAGATGGTAAACTGCTGCACTTTGAACCAGCAGCATACTGCTGCTGCCTTTAGGTGTTTGTGGGAAGGAGCCACATAGACAAGGAGCCCCAGCCTGCACACGTGGCATGGTGGCAACCTGCTTTTTTATGCCCAACTTGTGGAGGGGTGGCTATCATGCAGGAGCTGTGGCCTGTTTGGGGGGCAGATAAGAGATGTTCCAGTATCAATAGTGGCCTGCTTGTGAGACACTGGCTCTTGATTACAGGCTGCTGCTGAGTTTGGAATGATCAGGAAGCAGAGCGCCATTTAGCTTTCATGGAAGAATTCAGTTTGACTTGCTTGGAAAATCATAAGTTTTGCATTATTTTATGCTGTGCATAATTGCTGTCCTTCTCCTTCTTGGAGTTTGAAACCTGTCCATTTGCTTCTCTTCTTCCCCACATTGGGCTCTGAATAAGAAGAGCCACAATAACTTTTGGGGTTGCTTTCATGCTATATTTACTTTATTGCAGCAATTTGTAAATACCTCCATTACTGATCTCCTAGATGATCACTTGTTTTTAATTTGTCTTAAACAATTTTGCCTTTATGGCACTAAAAGGTAGCCCCGGTCTTTGTGCTGCCCTCACAAATGACCCATAACATATTATGTCTCTACAGTCTAGTGTTATACAGCTACAAATAAGAGGCTATTTTCTGATGCCTGGGTGATTGTTAGTTGATGATCTATCAGCTGCAGCAAAGTGGCTAATAGCTTTGAACAATTATTAGTGTTTAACAAAATATGTGCTTCTATAGTAATGTTCTTCAAATTAAGCTATTAAAGCGGGATGGAAATTGGCTTAGTCTTTGACATATCCTCATAGTATTGGTGTCTGAGCAGTACAAAATGAATCACAGTTTTTATTAAAAAAATAAGCGCTATTTAACATGTGGACCTTTCAGATGTCATTGTTCAAGAGTGGATGCAGAGTTTAATAACACTTCATTAAATTGCTGACTGAAAAAGATCAGAATTCTTTAAATACTACTAGAAGAAATTTGTTGGGTTTCCAATGTGTACTCCATGATCTCTTTCAGTATATCTTTTCTAATTAGACTTTAATTTCAGTTTTTCAAATCATGTGTTTAGAATGACCCTGGGCATAAAGTTGTAGAAATTTGTGTTTGAAAACTTTCTGGCTATAAGATGACTAGTATGGCAAATATTGGACATCATTATATGAGCCTGTTTAAGATAATGTATTTATCTATATGTAGAATTAATTAATGGTATTATGAGGAAACAGCTTCACAGTCAACATGAAGATCTGTTTTGTGGCTAAATCATTTACCCACATGAAAAGAGACAGTATGAAAAGAGACCAGATTTTCAGCATTTGCAGACTAGGGAAAGAAGCACTGAAACATGATTTTTTGTGGAATAATTTATTTAAAGATAAATATTTTATGAATTCTTAGCGCCTACAGTTTTTCGCTCCATTTTAGTTAAAAATAATGTTCAAAACTATGTAAATTGAATAAAAATATTTTCACATTAAGTCGGAGTATTAATGGATTATGTTACACAGAAACAAATGAATAGGCCAGAGGAGAATTTGTTCAAGGTAGCTGCAGTATAAGAATTGAGCTATTTAACCCTTCTCCTTTGTATATATAATACCTGTATGGCTAACTTGCTGTCTCTAGTGGGTAAATGAACTTTTGCTATTATGTAATTGTATTCTTTCTGGATTTCCTTGCCAGGAATCACATACTTTTTTTTTTGTTAGTTTTTTAAAGTGTATTCCAGAACAGGTATTTTCACTGAGATAGAATTAATTTGGACATATATGAGTAATTAGACTAAAATAAATTCCTTAAGCTTATCTCAAAATCAATCATTTAGAAATTGCAAGAATTTGAATTAATTAGTTGTGTGGGTTTGTGTTTTGTTTTCAGAGAAATTTCTCTTTCACTTTAGCTGCAATAGGCAGTTACCATAGATTTGTCTCTAGAAAATGGAACTGAAATACCTTATGTTAGCATGAAGACAAGGTAGATTCTGAAGTCAAAGTACATATAGTTGTAATTTAGTTTAAGATAAATTGGGAGAACGTGTCTAAATTTTATCTTGATAACTAGTGTATAAAGGGAACAAAATACCTTATTTTAGGCGTAAATTTAAATTTTGTCAAGATTTTTTGCATCAAATTGTTTCAGGTGTTATTTTAGGCTTGCTAATGGCTATTGCAACTGATGCAATCCAGTTTTAATTTGGAAAATCTGAGATAATGTTTAATGTTCTCTGCTAAACTTTTGCTGCCGATTATTAGTAATATTTTTATATATTTCTGTTAATTTGTATCCTTTTGTTATGGGAAAGGATTCTTTGATTCTTAATTTTAAGCAATTTGTAATAAAGATAATTTCTAGAGCCAACCTTCTTTTGTAAAAAGAACGTATTGAATTTATCTGTACTGGGTAGATTGTTTGAGGGAGAATATTTCATTATAGGGTGCATGTTGCGTTTTGTGAGCTTTTAATAATTGTTAGGCACTAATACAGGAGGTTTTAACTAATCTTAAATTGTCTTAAAGGAACCCAGCCAGAATGGACCTCTTTTTACTGAGTTAAAGTTCTACATGCGAGCTGCTAAGCCAGATGAAAGTAAGCAGTCTATTAAAATGTTTTTAATGAGCTACAAGCATTTAGGAAAACAGTGCCTACAGGAATAAGGTCAAACTGTTAAGAGAATAATTTTAGGTAATTTTAATTTTTTTTTTTAATTTATTGATATCTAATTCAGACATATAGTAAAATTAGGGTTTTTTTTGGTAAGATGTTCTTTAAAGTTGTGTTGATAGTGTTGCCTAAATTGAAACTTTAGTTGTGTCCCTGTCCCTACAATGGGTATGTGATTATCTTTCCAGTACACTTTGCATACAAGTTCCCATGAAATAAGCAGCTCACACTTATGCAGGAGCTGTAAGCACTGCAAGTATGAGTACTTTTTATAAGTTTCATAAACTTACCTTTATTTGTATTTTCAGTTCAGAAGTGGACTAAGTCCCATAAACTTCAGTATTTAGGTGTACCAAGATACTGGGGTTCTGGCTTGCATGAAAAAAATGGAAACAGGTGAATACATTTTTTGGCATATACTTGGATTTATTTCATCCACAACTACAGTCCATTTCACCCTAATTTACTTTATATGATGTATTTTCCATCTATCTTCATGTTGTTCATTTCTGCTATGAAGTTTTGTGTTTATAATGGGATGTTTAAGGAATAATTGAATAGGTACGTTTTATCTGTGTTCTGTTACTTGTATTTGTGTCTATTACATTCTTTGTGATTTAGTTTTCATTTGTCTCAAGCACTGCTGTCATATACTGATACTATGTGTATATAGTTTAGAAGCTTTTCATTTCTGAATGAAAATAAAGTCAACTTCTGGTGTATAAGTCCTTTAGTAATATGACTATCTTTAAAGTTTTTTTTTTTTCTAATATGGTGTAGTCCTTAAATGAGTATTTTCACTCACGCGTATAAAGAACTTAGTGTTCTCCTTAAATCTGTTATGGTTTTTTATTTTTTTTTTCCTTAATAAGAGTCTTTCTGACTTAATATGTAAGCTAGAATAATTTCTAGTCTCATGTTAAATATGTTTTAAGTCTAGGTATAGATTTTACTACTGTTCCATGTCATGAAGGGTTTTTGTGGCTTAGTGTTGTATGTTATGTCTTTTTATATAAGAGTCCTTGTTTCTTAGTGGGCTTTCTCTAAACGGCTGTACTGCAAAGGAGTTTGAGCAGTTCTCTGGCAGGTTATAGTAGCTCAGGCTTCCTTGTGCAGACCACTACATAGGGCAGTTTGTATGTATTCCCTTGTATGTCAGAAGTATTATTGTTTCAGTTGGTTTTCAACTGTCACCTATGTACAAACATTACTTTTGAGAGGCGAAAGTAAGCATGACAGTGATTTCCCCCCACCCTCAAATAAACTTTTCTTTGCAATGTTTAATGAAAAAAGTTTCTTTAATATAGCCACTTTGGCCTCTTACAGTAATAGAACCAGTTTGGCTATACTAGCAAATATCAGAACACCTTTGGCAAGTGAGAGATTTTTGATTTTAATAATAGTTTTAAAGAAGGTTGCAACAGGTTTCAAGACACCATGTTAAGTCAGTTATTTATAAGGTAAAAAACTATATTTCTGTAAGTAGTTAATGTTTGAGTTTATCTATAGTGAATTACAATACAGATATGCTCATCTGTGGGTACTTGTTACTGTATTGCTTAACTAGCCAAAAAAAAAGAACAATTTTTTTGATAGATGAACTTTTGACAAGCTTATATAAAAAAGTTAAGAATTGATGTACAACATACATGTTTCCTGTTTACCTGCAGTTTATCTTTTGAGAGGTGTGTTTTCAGTCAGTAACTTGTGCAATTGACACATAAATAAAACACTTTGCTAAGTACAGTTCAGTAACTTTGCTGGCTTCTTTTTCCTCCTCCTTGAATTTAGTTACCGATTTATGATAATAGACCGATTTGGCAGAGATCTTCAGAAGATGTATGAAGAAAATGGAAAGCAATTTAACCATAAAACTGTACTGCAGCTAGGCTTGAGAATAGTAAGTTTAAAAATTGTATTTTTATTTTTACAATCTGTCTTCCCTGTGCTAGTCTTTCAGTTAAATCACACTTTTGTGCTGAGTACAGGTCCTCTGCTGGGTGGAGCTGGGTACTGCATTTATATGATTCTTGTTTTGTTAGCTTGATATCCTGGAATACATCCATGAGCACGAATATGTGCATGGAGACATCAAGGCCTCAAACCTTATCCTGAGTTACAAGAACCCTAATCAGGTATTTATAATGCATTTTATTCCTCATGTTTTAAACCTTCTATTTGACAGCACATGGCAGTGCTTTGAAACTGTGAAATCTAGCAGAAGCTAATTTTTAAGAATATATATGGTAATATTATTTCTACTTGACATTTATATCTAGTTAATATTCTGGGTTTGTTTTTTTTTTTTTTTAATTCCTTTTGCTGGACAGTTATCAAATTGACTGTCTGGCCTAAATAATATTCTAGAGAAATTCTCAAGATTAAAAGAAAATTGACTCACAAATAAGTATTTGCAGGTGGAAGCTTAAAATTATATAGCACACTGGTAAATTATGTTTGCCTGTCTGCTTTGTTACCTCATTCCTTTGTTCAAGAAATCCATCAGATAAGTGTTCTGTTACTTGGAAAAATTGGTGTTTAAAGTGTTGATTGTTCCACTTGATTTATGGGAGTCTCATTTTGCTGCATATTTAAGTCTCTTTACTATTCAAACAATGCATATTAGAGTTTCAGAATTATGTATGTTGTCTTGCTCATATGTTTAAGCTTATGAAATAAGTAAAATCTCAGTTCTGTTGAAGTAACTGGTGTTAGTGAGAAATAATAGTATGAAGTAGTATTCAAATGGGACAGTTGACTTTAAAAAGAGTAGGACAGTGAGTATATTTATAACTGAACTTTTTTATTTATTTTTTTCATTTAGTCTTACTGTCTGTAACTATTTTACTGTACTTGTCCTTTGCATCAGCACAAAATAAGCTCCAGATCAGACTATGTGTAAAACAACAAAACCTGACACGTTTTAAAATCACATGTAGTAATCTCAATAAAGCACTGAGAAAGGACTGTTTAAAGTTGAAAACATCACCAATTTTAATGGGTTTTTAGAAATTAAGAGAGTGGTTGGAAGTTACATTTGTTATATGCAATCTTTTTTGTGTTTATAGTTTTTTAATCTTGGAGTTTTGTGAAAATTGCTAGGTGTACTTGGTGGATTATGGACTTGCCTACCGATACTGTTCTGAAGGAATTCACAAAGTATATAAAGAAGATCGCAAAAGGTGTCATGACGGAACTATTGAGTATACCAGTATTGATGCACACAAGGGTGTAGGTAAGGGCATAAAACTGTCCTAAGAGATAGGCACTTGTGCATACTTTTTATAAATACAGAAGACTCTATTTGCTTCATTGGGTTTTGTAAACAACCAGGTTTCTGAATCTACAAAAATATTTTTTTCTTTTCCATGGATGATGCTGGCATTTTCTTTTTTTCCATTTACTGGCTTTTACTTTGGTATTAATTTACTGTATTTTTAATGTAACTTTCTTAAATAGAGTTCCTTAATTTCTCAAGACTGTTAAGAAGTTTAGTATATCGCTTTTTATAAACTAAGTAGGAATGGAATTGTGCCTACAAGATCCAGATAGAAAAACAAGCCCTGTTTTCAGGGGTTAATAGTTGTCAAAGCGAACACTGTTTCTTCATATTTGGCAAAGATGCACAGTGGTCTTTATTTTGTTTATAGGTATTATAGGTTAATATTTAGATTTTTTTAAAAAAACTTGTTTATAGGTATTATAGGTTAACATTTAGATTTTTTTAAAAAAGCTTTGTTTAATTATGGAATATTATATCAGAATTATGCCTGTAGTCACTGAACATCAAAAGGCAAGATATGAGAAAAGGCTGATCATGGAAAGGACAGGCCTATGTCTGATTTAAAGATTGAGGATTTGTAGTGAACACCAATTTTATTTTCTTCATTCTTAAATTTTGTTTTATTAGCATAAAAGTGTGTCCTGCAAAAATAATAGTCTTTGAAAATTATTATTTACTTCACGGTGAAATCTTACCACCTATGCTTAAAACTGAACATGAATAATGATGACTTGATTTGCTGATTTAGGCTTCTGGTGTAGTCTGTAGTCAATATACATGTGGGTTGTTTTGGTTTTGTTGTTTGGTTGGTTGGTTGTTTGGTTTTTTGTTTGTTTGTGTGAGGTTTTTTTTGTTTATTTTTTTTTTTTTTTTGGTAAGGCTTAGGGATCTGATTGGTTATTGTCCTCTATTCAGTTTTCAGGCCACATAAAATATTTCTGCATTGTGGAATGCTTTTTTTCAGGAGGTGGCATTTCAGCGCTATTACTTTTTTGCAGAAGAAGGGAAGTAAAAACTGTTTTGAACAGAAAGTCAATCACTTCACTAACTTGCTCTATTTTTTCCACAATCTGAGTACTTAAAGAGCTTCCCAAATTGGGATAAATGCAGCATGTCATATCTTGAATAGAAGATAGAGATTGATAAAAGACTTAAAAATGAAGATATCCTTCCAGGTGCAGGAACAATAATTTTTTCCTTCCTTATTTTCATACTAAAATGAATAACTAAGTAATGGATGCAGTCGTGTTGCATTGTTAGCATTGGCTTTCTGTTGTCTTAACGTATTTATAAATTTTAACTGCAGTTAAACTGTGTACGCTTTATTAGCTGTTCTTATGGTTCCTTTTTTTCTGTGTGTGTATATATTTAGCACCATCAAGACGTGGTGATCTGGAGATCTTGGGTTACTGTATGATTCATTGGATTAGTGGCCATTTACCATGGGAGGATAATTTGAAAGATCCAGATTTTGTCAGAGACTCAAAAATTGGGTGAGAAGCTGCTTGTTTTCTTTCTCATTTGAAATTAAAATAGGAATAAAAATGTCTTATTGTAGAAATGCTTTGTATTTTCACTGCATTCCCTTTTGGTGAGTAGGCTGCTGTTTTGTATAGCCCCAGTTTCCCTTCATCGTGTCTCGTGTATCCTTGGCTTATAATTATACTTTACTTGCACTGTTCTACTGTCTTCTTCTGCATACAGGATGCTTATTTGTCCACCACAGTATTGTTGCTGTGGAATACTGCTATGGTTAAGGCAAAAAGCACTTTAGAAATATGCTGGTAACCATTAGTCCCAATTTACAGAAAGAGAAGCTTGAGATATGAGTAGCCTTTGTAACACCACACTCTGAAGTCAGTGGCAGACATGAGAGCTAAAGGTGCATCTTCAGTGTCTTTGAGCATCTTTTCACCTAAATGGCTGTTAATGTGGGATTTTTTTTTTTGTCCCTCTCCCTTGTTGTTACATTTCTTCATCTTCCCCCCCAACCCCACTCAAGTCTTTCTTGTCAGATATTTAATATGAAGAAAGCTGTCCCAGCAAAGCAGTATTTGTCTCTAACAAGTATTTGTGTCTGGCTTCCTTATCTCTAACACTTTGGCCTCCATCAATGTTAGCGCAGCTCTGCTCCCTCCCCTTCCCCGTAGTTATTATTTTGGCAGGCGATCTGCTCTGAATAATATCAGAGAAAGAGTCTTCTAGCAGGAAGAGGTGAGAGCATTGGTATGCGAGGTTTTAAACCGGACCAGTTCTTTTCCTTCAGTCTTCTACTTGCATCCTTTTATAAGAATCAAAAGCTATTGAGCAAAACTTGACCATATTTCACATAGCCTGCCTGGCATTCATCAGCATCTCAAATATACTGCAGTCCTAAAATTGTCTGTATTAAGTCATATCAAAGGTTTGTCTGTTAGTGTTTCTCATCTTTGGCAGTGGCCCAAGCTAGGTACCTGGGAAAGTTGATCAGAACATGGCAAGATCCAAACTTTGAAAGAAACCCTAATTTTGAATAATTTTGTTTTTCAGCTGTAGAGATATCTCAGTTTTGATGGACAAATGCTTTCCTGACAAAAACAAACCAAGTAAGAAGAGCTATTTTTAATTAAAATACTTTGTTTTATACCATGCGGTAAGCGTTCTCTAATAATTTGGTTTAGTGTCCTTTTTCTTTAAAATAATAAAATCCATCAATTGGTTTGGGTCCCATCACCAAATTGTAGACAACTTTAGACAGTGACTGGAAGCTCTGAAATTTGTATTAAGGTGGGGCATGTTCGATGCATACAAAGGCAGGCCATGCTACTCTGCATTCAGATAAAACCCGATGGATTCAGTTGCTACAGAAGGTGAGGAGTTGTCATACTGTCATTAGTATGTCATCTCCTGAGAGGGTTGTTTTGGACATTGTACTCTAATCTGTTGTTTCATTAAATCCTCCTTGTTTACTTAAGTTTGTCCCTATTTTTCTTCCAGCTTTTATCAAAGCAACAGTGTGGCAGGAATTAGATTGTTGATTAAGAGAAGTTTAGACTCTTTCTCTTGGCTGTACTTACATAAACTGCAGACACTGTGTTGCTTCTGACTAAAGATAATATTAAGTATTTGCAAACATGAGATGTGTAAATTTATTTTTCACAATGGAATTTGAGATTCAAAATATGAAGTAAAGCAAACTTGAAATATAGTATAGATTGTTTCTATTTTGCATTGGCAATATGCTGAGTAGATTTTATTATTTTTTTTTTTTTAAAGCTTGACTATTAGAAATACACTTTTTTGGTATCTTAAATATTTAGGTACTTGCAGCTACCCCTGGTGATCAGAAGGTTTTTCACTGGTCTTTCATTTTCAACTGAGTTTCCTTTCCAACATTTATAAATACAGACGTAAGAAATACCATGCAAAAAATCATTCATTGGTGAAGATTGGCTTATTGCATTTTTTACAACTGACTTTTCTTTGTTGCAATGAACATGTAAAAACAGTGATGCTGTCATCACTGGGTAATGAACCTTGGTATAATTTTTTTCTGAAATATGTTGTAGTAAGTTATAATTCTGTGTTTTAAATAGCCATTTCAAAAAATAGCATAAGTAGTGCATGCATAATTTCTGACTCTTTTGTGGTAAAAATGGATAATTAAAATGTTTTCAAATAGAGATTAATTGGAGGTACCATTTCTTTAGATGAAATAGCCAAATACATGGAAAAGGTGAAACTACTGAGCTATGAAGAGAAACCTGTTTATCAGCATTTCCGAGAAATACTTCTGCAAGGGCTTAAGGCCATTGGGCAAAAAGATGATGGAGTACTTGACTTTGGCTTGTCAGAAAATGAAGACTTGCAAACAAAACCCACGCAAAAGGTTATTATTTTAAAAAATTATGTCTGCTTCTAATGCTGTTTTGAGCCAAATAGTTATAGTAGTATTGGAAGTAAGTGTAATAACTGCATCAAGTAGAGAATAGGCATATATTGAAATGTTTGAGTTCAACTCTTAACACATTATTTCTCTAATTTATCTTCGTTAATTGTTATTAAAACTTAATATAGAATGATATTTATAGGTGTACTTTCATAATATATAATACCTTGGATAGCAGGATGCATAGTTGTAATGACATTTGGTCAGATTTGATCAGTCTGTCAATTAACTTATTTTCCTTAAACTGCTAAAACTCCAGGTGAATCAAAATGCATGTAAAGTAAGATAAGTTTAGGTTTCATTTCATATTTTTGTGACTAGTTCAAAGGTTAGTTTTAAGTATACATCTTTATGCCAAGTAGAATTCACTGTAATCTAATACGTGATTTATGAGTCTTAACTATACTGGTAGTCTAAGGGTATTTTAGTCCTTGTATTTAAGAAGCCTTAAACTCTAGATTTGGACTCCCATATGAGTACAGTGTAAGAACTTTTTTAAGCCTTAAGGAAAGTGTGTTTTAAAAAGGTTTAATAATAACACAAATGGTCAAATAATGGAACCGTAAATATTATCCAATAAATACACAAAAGTGTATTTATTACTTGTTTATTTACATTTGTTAATAGCAGGTCAGCAGTTTGTTGTTTCCTATAGCATGAACCAGGGAACTGAGAATTATAATATTGAACAATAGTATGACAATTCTGTTTGTTTACTGACTTGATCAGCAGTGTGTTAAAGATGAGGAAAGAGCACAAGAGAAAAAAAGCTGTAGGATTATAAAATCTTTCGAGGGTACATGTCCAGCTTTTTTTTTCCCTTTATTAAATAGTACTTTGGCTAAAATTGTATAGCCACTGTTTCTAAATTAATATATTTTGTTGAACTGGATCTAACGGTCTGTCCAAAAGGAGAGTTCATTAGCATAATGAACTAGATGATCTTAAGGTCCTTTTCAACCCTAACAATTCTATGATTCTATAAATTCTTCTGTTCCTCTTGTGGATTGACGTGACTTGAGACCTGTATATTGGGAGAAAAAAAACCAGTCTGTTTTTAGTGGTTGACTGGTTTCTTTGCTGAATGAGTTGGCCTGCTGCAGAGCCAACATCTGTGACCTTTAATGTCCTTGTCTACCAGAGATTGCTGGTGCACATTTCCAGTGGAGTAAAACAAAAATCTAATTTTGATAGCCAATATTAGTCAAGACCATTCCCAAAAGGTGAGATAATACTTTTGCATAGGTCCTTGCTTACCAGCATCAATTAGAACTTAGTTTTTTTAACATGGAATTTCCTTCTTTTCTTTAAAATAAAAACCCCAAACCATCACCAACAAAAAACCACCAGAAAACCCCCTCACCCTCTGAGGAACCATGCTAACTACTTCATGCCAGCTACTGCTAGAGTGTCTGAACAGAATAAGGTTTTTTTCCTTGAAATCAAGTTGACATAACCTGCTTGATTTTGACTAGATACCAGGACAGATGATTCTTCAATCCACGATGGTTTTTCTGGGCCTTGTAACATTTGTGGTATAGTCTAGGATAGAAGAATATATGGTGTCAGTCCTTCTTCCAAGGGTGTGTTTTGCACTTCAAGAGTGACTTTCTTAAGCAGGATCTCTCCCTTCCTAGACTACATGTTTGGGAGCACATGATACTAGGGTTTTTTCCCAGAGAGATGATGATTTGGGCTAGTTAAGAATGGCTGGACACTTAGATATACAGAGGAAGAACGTAGAATGCTAGTTAAAATTTCCTGTATTTTCAGCTGTGATGGGAAGCTCAGTGTGATGGCTGAGTGTTTTAAAAATAAGCTCCAAATTCCAAACTCAGCTAGAAAATGCTTTCCGTAAAGGTAATTTCCCATTGATCAGTGGCATCTTGCCTCTGAAAGCCAGTATCTTCTAGCACATGCTGAATTTCTTTTTGGCATGCTTAATGTCCAATTTGGAAAAGGAAAATGCAGTCTGACATCTGCCCTTGAGAAGACAGTGACCTCATATAGAGTATTCATGATTTTGGCTGGACTGATCTTTTAATCTCAACATGTCTTAAAACACCTACTCCTCAATTCCTTTGGGGCAAGCCACCATAATACTTTCTTAAAGCAGTGTTGTTTGGTGTTCTGAAGTTATGCTATATCATAGCTAGGAGACAATATTTCTAGCTTCTGCATAAATAAATCCTTAAAATGTAGGAGTCTCCCGTGTTTTCAGCTTATATATAGCTAATTGAGCCATGATGTGTATTATATATTGAACATAGGCATGGTTGTTCTGGAATCTCAGTCATTTTCAACTATTGGTATCTGGCTAATAGCATAGATGTCTGCTATATTGAAAATTAACGTTTTGTTTCCTGTATCATGACTCAAGTTTCCCCAAACATATAAGTAAAAGAAACACAGTCCACAGTTCTGCTGGAGGTTGTGGGGTTTTTTCTTCCCTCTCCCTTCACCCCCACCCCGTATGGTACATGCATGGTGTGTGTGTGTTTCTTATAATAGTTCTAGGAAAGCAAGAAGCTAGCCTTACCATGTGTTGAAGGAAATATTTGCAGCTCTTGATGAAATTATTTAGGACAAGGACCACATCTTTCCTTTAGTTCTGAAGAGTTGCTGGGGAGTATTAGGAGCAAACTAAATTGGAAAAATATGGATCTTAGTGATTTGTAGCCCTTTGTAATGTTTAGCTTCAGATGTGCAGGTGTTGCTTTTGTCAGGTGAGTGCTGCCTGGTTTCAGCTTCTGTGTAATTCATGTGCATCAAGATTAAGGAACCACTTTTTATTAAATAATCTTGGAAACAAGATAAATGTATTTTGCTTTTGTGCAGCATGTATTGGGTATCTGTTTTTGATGAGCATTTAAAATGGTTTTTAGTACAATTGGGAGGAGTGCATTTTCTCTGATTATAAAAGCAGTACAGTGCTGAAATAGTCCTTCTTAATTTTGGTCAGAATGAACAAAAGTGTCTGTGTTTATTCCTGCCTAATGCATCACAAATCTGCTGACATGCTAACCTTGGAGTCTTGGCTGGCGGTAATCAGGCCTGTGCACCGGCAGGAAAGATGTACCTAATGCACTCCATCAGTGCAGTTTGCATATGGAAGTTCTCACAGGGGAGCTGCCCTGTGCCAGCTGAGGGTTACCTGCCCACTGCAGTTATTGTATGTAATTATCGAACCAATCTGTTCAGCCCAGCAGGGTTTAGATGGTAATCATGAAGCAACACTTTGGAAAGGAAGGATGTAATGCACTCTCCCCTTCTCTCATGAGCTATGTGAAGTTGTAGCCACTTTTAAAGCTGTATTAATAAAGCTCTAGTCTCACACAATTTAAAAAAAAAAAAAAGAAAGAAAATAGTAAGGGGAAACTCTTCCAGCATTAATCTATGTTGGATACAGATACAGGACAACTCATCCTTTGCAAAAAAATCATGTGGCTCTAAAAAAACAATCTTTCTATAACTACCTTAGAATATTTTGCAATAGTGAGATTAATTGTAATACACAGATAATAACAGTTCTGTTCATTTAGAGGTTTGAAGATAATGTACCTTGAATAGAGTTCAGATTTCCCAAATACCTCTCTTTGGAACAGAACCCATAGCTGCTATCAGAAAAGAATAATAATGTACTGTCAGTGGGTGTTAGCTACTTTTAAGCTGCGCAAAGCCTTAAGAAGCAAGGATCCATGTAAACTTGAATTTAATGAGGTGTAATTGCTTTTTAAAAAAAGCAATTAACATCAACTTTGGGTAAAGTGTTTTTTGTGTTGATTTTTCAGACTGCTACTTTTGTAGCAGTCGTTCAGTGTAAATAAAAAAATAGGTTTTGATCATGAAAACTTGTGTTTTCATACATTCATTTTTCAACTCCTAATGTGATCTGCAGATGGGGGAACTGAACTTTTAAATATTCTGTTGCCTAGTACTAGTATTGCATTAATATATGAATACATTTTCTCTACAACTGGAGACATTTTATCGTGTGAAGAAATACTGCTTAAAATTAGGGAATACCTTGCGAGGGTGAGATTTTCTGCTTTGTGTGGTCTTTTCTGCTCTTGAGTTCACTTGGGTTTGGGTTTTTTTTTTCCCTTTTTTTTCTTTAGAAAAAGAGAAAGGCAGCAGAAAGGCAGGCAGCAGCTGCAGCAAGTGAGGACACTGAAGCAGAAATGGAAGTTACAGGAAGCCCAGAAAAAAAGAAAGCTACTACTTCTAGTAAGTCGAAAGGTTGTTTCCACAGTCACATGTACTGGTGTGGCAGGTTAACCTTGGGTAACGACCAGACTCGCACACAGCCACTCACTCCCCTTCTCAGTGGAATAGAAGGAGGAAATAGGATGAGCAAACTACTGGTATGTTTTGGGGAAATAGAGGATCTTATGGGGAAATTGTTTACCATTTGCTGTTGTGTGCAAAACAGATTCATAGAATCATAGAATCGTTAGGGTTGGAAAGGACCTTAAGATCATTCAGTTCCAACCCCACTGCCATAAGCAGGGACACTCCACACTAAACCATGCCTCCCAAGGCTTCGTCCAACCTGGCCTTGAACACAGCCAGGGATGGAGCATTCACAGCTTCCTTGGGCAAAAGTAATTCAAGTAATTACAAAGATATTTTTCCTAAGGAACTTTGAATTAAGACTTTTCAGTAGAAGACCAGATGTTGTCTGTGCTCAAGTAGTCTAAAAATAATAAAGCAGTATCACTGGAATCTACCCCAGTATAAACCTTTTTTAAGAAGGGTTTGATGGAATATGGCAGGATGGGAAAATACAGCATTTCAAAGGCAGGGATATTACTGGTAAGTTACAGATTTATGCTACTATATTTACTCAAACAGGGTGGTAAGAAGTCCAAGTAATTAAGCTGATGTTATTCCAGGAGGTAACACTACTATGTTCATTTTCAGCTGTTTAAGTTATAGAATTCTGATCATTAAAATCGGTGATTATTTGTGTTACTGGAATGCCTTTTGATTTGTTGACTTAAACTCATGATTTTTCTGGTCTGTTTCTGTCTGTAAAAGGGTTAATTAGAGTATACTTTCTTTCAAGGAAATAAAATTACTTGATATGATGCTGATGTTTATTCATAGTTTTAGCATTTCAGATTTCATTTAAGATGTTATAACAAAGTATTTGATCCAACCGAGTATTTTCTGGTTGTGATTTGATACACTTGAGCAGAATGTACTTTAATTTTATATTACATATTATAGTTCTTTTTCCCTGGGATTCTAAATTAAAATTCTCATAGATGGTGATGAAAAATGAACCGAAGGAATTGCAATCCAAGTGGTAGCATCAGTTTTTTGTAAATGCTAAGGTTTTTCAGACTAAGTAAAGGTATCTGGGAGGCTATATGTATATTCAACAGCCAGTGGTTAAAATGAGTAAGAGACATGAATTTAAACCTTCTCTATAGAGTTCCAGGCAAAATGGTTCTAATTTCACCTTTTTATACTATCAATTTTAATGAAGACTAAGTGAGAGGAGTGTATCAAGTGATTTCAGGTGAAAAGTGATACATGTTCTTACTCATATGATTCTCTCCAAATTTGGAATTAAAAACTTTACTACTTAGTACATGATTCATGAATCTGTGTTGAAGAAAAGGGCGACTGTTTCATAATCTTATGATTTTTGATATTTTTGATAAACTGAGAAGAACTCGATATTTAGAAACACTTAGAACTGCATTTCCAATTCTGACTAATTTTATTTACCATAGACTTGTTTCTTCGTATATGATTAGTCCTGTGACTAAAACAATATCCTGAAGTATACTGTTCAGTAAAATGGGTATTTTTCTTCATACCTGTTAATTGTAGAAATCAAAATTTAGGCATACAGGAACATTTTAAAAGTTCCTGAAGTGCTATTTTATTGGTTTCTAAAAGGGAGAAATAAGGGCGGATGGGTTACTCTTCAGGTGTTTAAACAACATCTCATGAGTATTTGGACTTAAAGCAGTGACATGAGGAATCTTGTTTACCTCTTTCTGTTCAGTTGAACAGCATTAACCACATCTGACTATGCAGTTTTAGTCTTGCCTAAAGAATTAGTTGTCCCAAAAAGTTCCTGTTCCTCTGTGCAGCACTTTGAGTACAGCAGGATGCACAGTGGCTACAGGGACTCCACCAGTAGTTAAATCTACTGCTGCAGAGGCTTTGGAGCCCCCCGGGCTTAGTGGAGGAGGAATAAAGAATGGTGCTGAGAAAGGATGGGCATCTTGAAATTCTTGCTGCTTCCCCTGGTTGTTCTCAGCATAGAGCAGCCACTTCAGATGAGTTCATTAAAGGCCATCTCTTTCAATCATGTCAGACATCAGTGCTTCTGGAGCTGTCAAGCAAGAGTGTTAGACTCTTCTTTTTAGAAACAGGATTTCAGAAAGCCCTCAAGAAACAAGCTGTGTTGTACTTCCCAAATAAGAGGCACAAAATTATGTGCAGTTCTTAAAATGTTTTTTATTTAAATTAGCTTGTTACCAGTTTCCTCTTTATTTTTTTTTTTTCACCCCTGTGGTAACTGGAATTCATATACATTCCTGAAAGCTGGAAATTTAAGAGGTATCCTTTTTAAGGTAATATAGATGGTGGTGAAGTATTATTTATATTAGTCAATGTCTCTCCACCAAGGAAAATGGTATCAGAAGTGACAATTTCTATTCTAAATGAAAAGTTTTTTTCACACTCTGTTAGAGCTCCATTTTCAGTATTATGTGCCTTCATGTATGATAGTAAAATATACAGGCTTATAAGTGATGATGCTGTTGAGGCAGAATACCAAATTCTGGCATACACTGTGTGTATCCACCAACGCTTTTGCAGGGGTGTACTGCACAATATTAATAGGACTAACATGCTTGTTTTTAATCAGTTTGCATGGAATAGGCAGCCAGTATAGGCAACCTTGGTGGAAATGGCATAAATGCTGGAAAAGTAAATTTTATGAAGTTTATAAATAACCCAGAGTTCAAAGCTACCAGTAGAGATAAAACCCATACCACTGGCAATTTTTTTAAATCTTGAAAAATTTATAATCTAGAAATACAGAATTTTTTTAGAACAGATTTTGTTTGGTTTCTTTCGGTTGTTTGCTTTTTTTTACCAGCCCTTTTTATTTTCTGTTGTTTATTTTTTCTAAACAGTTTTATTAATTGGGGCAGTGTAAAGAGAGAAGACATGGCAATAAAAATACTGTATTTTTTTAGTGTGTTTTTTTAATAGACTGTTCTGCCAGGGGTAGGAATTGTGCATGCCTTTTGCTGGATAGCATCTAGCATGATAAGGCTTTAACTGGGGTCTTCAGGTACTCTTGCAGTATAAAAACCTGCGTGAACATCTCTGATATTAAACAGTCATGCTGATTGATTGGTTAGAAGGCTTTCCAAAGCAGAGGTTTAATAGTATTTCTCAATTAATAGGTACTTAGTTTTATGTTTATTTACATTGCATGGCTTTGCATAAATCAGTATCTGGGTTATTGTCTTAGAAATATTTTTCTTCTTTATTCAAGCAAGATTTATTACTTAATGTTGGATTAAATTTACGCTTAGGCTCATTTTTATATTTAGAGAATTATTGGCCTTGTCATCGAGCTTGAGGAGAAAGCAAATAATACTTTTTTTTTTTTAGCTCGTTTATGATGCCACTTGTTACTTGTCTTGCTACTCCACTCTAATGTCCACATTATAGGTAGATTTTTATCTCTCAATCTTACACCCCAATGCAAACATATATTTTCAGCAAAACCTGTATCTTACGATAGTTCCAGCTTACTGCTATTCGTGGAGACCTCATAGCAGCCTTCCAGTATCTGAAGGAGGCCTATAGGGATGCTGGGGAGGGACTCTTCATTAGGGA
>JBCJKH010009790.1:4541-58544 GCA_039877255.1 Loriculus beryllinus | reverse complement strand
GGCGGGGGGGGGGGACGGCAGCGCAAGCGCGACCAGGAGGAGGAGGACGGGGGTTGTGGGGGAGCGCGGCGGGTTTCCCGGCAGCGGGCGGCGGTCAGGAAATCGCCGTGTCAGGAAAAGCGCGGTTTGTGTAGCCCGCTCCCTGCGCTGCTATTGCAGCGTGTCAGGTCGGACAAGTAAGTGACTGCCGCTCGCCACGACCCGACCCGACCCGACCCGACCCAACCCGGCCGAGACTCCCCTAAGCCGGGCAACCTCCCTCCCCTTGGCCCCTTGTTTCAAGGCGGACGCCGCCTCTCAGCGCTGCGCGCGCTCCCTCAGCGCCGCCGCCGGCCGTTGCGGCCGTTAACGGCTGTGGGGCCGGCCCTGAACGCTGAAAGCGGAACGCGGCGACATTCAGAGAACGCCGTTCCCGTCCGTGAGGTGCTGCTGGCTGGGAAGCCCTGTCGCGATTGTGGTGGTTTTGAAGTAAACCCTCACCCCCCGCCGTGCGTAACACCGCTCCCCGGGGTTCTCCTCAGGGAAACCCGCTCGCTGCACCCCCAGGCCGCGTGTTGCCTGCGTGATTAAATCGGCCCGGCTCGGTTTCAGAGCCTGTTTTTTGCGTTGCTGGTGGGGTATTACAGGATTTATATTCAGTTCTCCTCGCCTGGCTTCCCTAAGTTTGCTTTTACTGATGTTTCACCACAGCACAGCCTATATATAAGGCCTAAATTTAATAAGAACGAGTCTGCCCTTTGTCAGAACCCTGACAGGCTCCAGGTAGCACAGCGGCCGGGGAGGCTCCTGAGGTTTCACAGGGATAGGGTAAAGCGCATGGCTTCTTCCGAGTGCCTCCTGCTGCGGATCGTGGTGGAGGAGTCACCATTTTCCCTGCCCGTGGCAGGAGGTTGGAACTGGATGATTGGTAAGGTCCTTTCCAACCCAAACCATTCTATGGTTCTCAGATGCCTTTTTAAATGGCAGCACTCAGGTGACCTGGCGTAGGCAGATGGGACGTGTACATCACTTCACGTGCTTTCTTAATCCTCCAGATCCTTGGGAGATTTCCTTAAATGTATATCTTGCCATTACTCAAGTTGGTAGTTTCCAGGCTTGTATCTGCGGCACAGGTATTGCTGGCACTGGTGTCTCATTGCTCCCTTCTGTCACTGCCTCTTTCCTTGTATTGCAGCTCTGCTTTCTCACACCTTCGCAGCACCATCTCCTTTGCATGGCAGTTGCTCCAGTGTTCTCATAAGGCTTGTGGGCTGGCATGGAGCCCATCCTGGTAACCTGGTGGAATTTACTCATGCTGGGCTCACCATAACGGTTGTATTCCTCACTAGTGACGTGCTTTACACCAGTTAGGAACTGGTGACCTTGCAGATTCTTTCTCTAACTGAGGTGCCCAGGACTTGTTAGCTAGTTTAATAAATATAGCATCAGTGCCTCTTCTCTGGAGAACATATGAGAGAGAGACTTAGGGGAAGGAGAAAAGGGACCTCTCATCTCTGAGGTTCTTAGAAAGTAATAAGCAGACACGTTACTGTGAAGGTGGTCTTCTCATTTTTTGTCCTCATGTATTTCCTCATCCTGGAAGACCATTAACTTAATTTGTTGAAATTAACTTTTTTCTAAATGTACTTAAATATAGTACAAAAGCATACTGAAATTGTAAAGTGTCTTTAAATAATATTTCCCCCCTTCAGGAATATGTGCTGATAGATGGTAACAAAATTTTTTTGGGGCAGGATAGGATAAAAGATGAAAATGAGGGAATTGGGTTCTTGTAGTGACAGCTGTTCCCAGCTGAAAGGATCAAGCAGAAAGAAATTTATAGTGTCAGGAGAGATTAAATAAACTAGTACTGTGCTGGTAGGTTTTTATGGGAATTCTTAGTCTCTTTTGTTACTCTGTCCAGTGTTTTTAACAGTTCTCAGCTAAATTATCATTTGAAAATGTTGGGGTTTTTTTTTGAGAAAAATATGAATTGTCCTCTTCTAAATATGGGCTCTTACTGATTTTCTTTCTTGTACGTCCTCACAAGTCTTTCTTTTCTTAAGCCATTCTTCCTTTAAGCGTTCATTTGATTCTGTTGGGGTTTATCAGTTTCCTGAGAACTAGCAGATTTACAGTGGAGAGTCGCAGTAGCTCTCCTGTGTGTTCCTGTTTTGTATCTTGGGCTTTTCAAATGACTCACATTGAAAGTCTTCCCTGGTACCTGCAGCTAGAGTATCAAAGATGTGCAAAATCACGGGTAGTGGCATGGCCTTAGTAGAAATGTTTTTCTGAGCTTCATTTTTAAAGGGAAATTTGTGGTCAGCATTGCCTGGTTGGTTGCCTCTTGTTAATACTTTCTGGCTGGTGTCTTTAGCTGCCCCTTGAGTTTCCCTCTGTATTTCCATGTGTGACAGGGAAAGTACTCAGGCTGAGCATGAAGCAGAATTTGTGACCCTTGGCTGTTGGAGGCAAGCAAGTTTACAAGCTCTTGACTTCTGAGATGTTTTGAGAAAGTCATTGAAGGGAACTTAGAGGGGGTGTTGGCCTGATACCCTTTCAGGCTTGTCTTTGTGGGAGTTTGCAATTAGGAGAGTGATAGGATCATTAAGAAGGCAGATTTTACATTGATAAAAAACAAACAAACAACATACCCCCCACAGCTGTGTATGCAGGGAGAAAGAGGAGCACTCACTGGGGTCAGATGAACAGATGTGGTTCTTTTTTCACTGTAAAGAAGAAGGGGATGTAGACAGGTTACACATGTATGATCTCTCTGAATATCTGATTTTGGTGCAGAAGCTGTGTTTCTTTTAACCTAAACTAATGTGAAACCTCACTTCCTCTTAAGTGCTTGTGACAGCAACTGCAGGGCTAGTGTTTTTGGAATTGCAGCCCAAATAAATGTTTAATTTTAAAATGACAGATTACTCAGGGCTGTCATTCTTCTCACGCTTTTACTATGCAAGAGTGAACAAATACAGTATAGTAAACCGTGGATTCGGCTTATGGGCACATTTGCTCTGGGTTGAGCATCTTGAAAGAAGTGGTTTACAGCATGTCTTTAAAAATTGATTTCACCATTGCCTCTACTACTGGCCTAAGTGTTCCAGTATCTGCCAGGAGTAATTATAGACAGTTGGTTCAGATGTTGCTTAAATGTGTAAGCCTTGATGGGAAATGCAGTGGATTTCAGCCAGAATGCTAATTTTGATGTTTTGTCATTTCATAAAACTGTGAACTCAGAACAAATTATTTTTATACTGATCCTCTGATAGGTAATCACACAGCTAGTGCCAAATTCAACCTTGATGTAGCACTGGAATCTACAGATGCAATTAAGAGTTACCAGCATTAACTTCAGCTGGTGAATTTGCTGTCCACAGTAGCAGAATGGCTTTATTTACCCAGGGTGCCAGGTAAGAATATGTTCTCCAACCTGAAGCTCCTGATACTGAGGCCGATTTGCTCCAGGAGTGCAGTTTAAAGCTGGTGTGTGTATGGTTACATGAACTGCAGTTGAGCCTTTCAAATTGCATTCTACTCCAAGTTGTGTTTTATAGTTTAGACAGATATTTTGTGGATTAACGTCATTGTGCTAGGGGTGTGTTTACTGTATGCTTCTTTTTTGTATGTTCTGTTGGTTTATTGTCTTTAATTTGTTTTTCCAATGCCATTATAGCCTAGAAGAAAATGAAAAAAATACAAGAGTCACAGTAGAGGAATCTGACTCTCTTTTACTGGCAATGAGTAGAAATTATTTATTCTTTCTGTCCAGCATGGGATAGGTTAAAGTGATAAAGACATTGGAATAAGAAAGATCTTCCTTAGCATTAGGTTAAGAAGCTGATGGATCCAGCCACTTGGATCCATCCATCATTTTTGAGCCTGTTACCCCCTTTCAACTAAGTCATGAAGCTGTTACGGCTAGAATTTATGTAATAATCAGATGGCATTTTTTTCCCCCTCACAGTCAGCGTAAACAAGATAGTGTCTCCTTTCAGAGCTTCAAGCATTCTGCAGTGTCATTTGGGACATGTCTGTCTGCCAGATCATTAGCACAGCCTTTAGGGATGCATGCAGCTGCGGTGTCAGAGGAGGGAATGGATCTAAGTAGGTTGGTGTACATGAATTCTATCAGTTGCTGTTTTCAGGGTGTGGAGAAGAAAGGGTGCTGCTACATACCCTCTTTAATTCCTTAGGTTTTCCAGTGTGAGAATTGTGTCTTGACATAAACTGATGAATGTTTCCTCTGTTTGTCAAATTGTGGGTTATGGCAAGCATTCAAAATGCTGCAGATGTGTGAGTGCACCTGTGATGTTCACAAGTGTCAAGAGTTTAATTCTGAACTGCTAATATGGCTGGGAGTTTTGCCACTGCCTTCAATGAATGCAGCATCAGACCCTGCTGTTGAGGTGATGGCCCAGTCCAAGCAGAGACAAGAGAGCCCAGAGGGAATTGAAGCTGTTGGATTTCCCTAGTAGATTGTGTCTTCTCATTTTGTGGCTCTTTGCTTAGCCTTCCTTTTTCCTGAAAGCTTCTCTCTGCAGCTGTTTCCTGCTGTTCCTGGTGTTAGATGAACAGTGGAGCAGGGAGCTGACCTGGTTCCTTTTGTGCAGCGTAGTTACAGGCCGGGGAGCAAATGGGGCAGCCCAGTTAGGCACTGTCACATTGCTAAGCTTAGAGTGAGAGCTGGTCTGTCTTCGGCGTTGCAGCCTGTCTCTGCCCAGGCAGCTTTGAGCATGCTGCAGTGTTACTCTCATGCCTGTTGTGGTGCTGGGGCTATCAGAACATGCAAAAACCATGTGGGTACCTTGATCTTCATTCTGAAGAAAACCAGGGCAAGCAGTAGCCAAGTCTTCTCCAAGGGAGGAGCTCTTGAATTCCTCTTAGCCACACTTTGAGGTCCAGTGTTTTGGGAACTGCTTGAAGTTTGAAATCCCTGGCCTGCCATAGCCACCTCTGTGCTCCAAAGCAGCACCTCTCAGTTGACACCAGCATGTTATTTTTCTGCTGTGAGCATCTCTGAGCAGTATCTCTATTTGCTCAAAGCAGTCTTGGGGTCATTACTAGCATGTTAGTACTGGACTACTGCACTTTGTTATGGTACTTATTACTGCCACATCCATGAACAGAGAGCAGAAAAATGCTTTTTGACATACCTGAGCATGTTAAGATTGTCAGTTCAGCTCATCAGCCATGGTCAGTAGACAGCTGCAGCGAGCCTTCTGGGGCCAATTCAGAATGCAATGTAATCGTGACTGCTTGGAGAAGGTAAATATGGAACCATCGCTTAATGTCTCCTGTAACTGTGGAACTCAGGCACATCAAACAAAACTAGCAGGTGGCAGCTCAGAACAAATGAAAGGACTTTTTCTTTCATTGTTTACACAGAACTTTGTAACTCATTACCACACCACACCACAGTAGTTTGCAGTTACAAGTTTCCCTGGATTCAGAAAGCACAAACAGATTTGGGGAGGAAAAAGCCTTCAAGGTCTGCTAATCCTAAAGATAAAATTTCTGGCTCAGCAAGTGCCTCTGCTAGAGATAGCAGAAGGAAGAAAGTGTCTTGGGGAAGTATTGCTGAATGAAAACGGCAGGCATGTACTTTTCTTATGGCTTCTGCTGTTTGTGGCAGGATACTGTACTAATTGGACCCTTCATCTGACCCATTGCAGCCGTGCTCTTTCATCAGGGTCCAGAATGCTGTTGCTCTTATTTGATCAACAGTGCTATATGCTGTGTATGCTTACAGTGCAAGTTCAAGACTGGAAGTGGAGCATCATTTTTTTTTTTTTTTGTTTTAGTACAGATCTCTCCTAGGGCAGATTATAGGGAAAACCAACTGTGTTTGTACAGATCTCTCCTAGAGCAGATTATAGGGAAAACCAACTGTGTTTGTACAGATCTCTCCTAGAGCAGATTATAGGGAAAACCAACTGTGTTCTGCATTTAGGAGCTTGATATTTGTTGACACTGGTCATGCTGATATCTTTCTCCTCGTGAGTGTGATATCTGTGTAGGCAGTAGAAGCTGAAACTAAATCAATTTTGGATCTCATTTCTTAGAATAATTTGCTTACTCATTTTCCTTTCTTTGCTAATCAGTTACACCAGGGTAAACTGGGATATGTCTTGTTTTATATCAGAGCAGGTGGAAGTAGTTTGGCCTGAAAGTATTTAAAATACAAAAGCTGCAATTAAAGGGCAGGAGGCAGTGATGAAGTAATGCTTTGTCTTGGACACTAAGAGAGGGGAAAAAAAAAAAAAAAAAAACATATGGAGAGACATTACAGAAGATTAGTACATAGTGAATTATTTATGGAGAGAAAAGGAGATACTAGAAAGTAGTAGAACACTTTCAGCACTGTGGTGGGATTTATTGAGAATGGGTTACAGTGTAGGGGGGTCGGGGGGCAGTTAGGAAGGTTTTGGTGGAACAATGTAAGTATTATGGGACTGGGAGCTGGGGTCTGATTCTGTTAAAATGAGATCTCTTCCAGTATCTGAAGCTGGTTTTTGTTGTTCTGAGGTGTGGGAAAGCTCTGCAGAATTTACCCAAGAATGAATGAAATAACCTTGAAATGCTTGGTTTTTAATGGAGAAGCAAACTTTCTCCAGCTTGGTTTTTAACTTGCTCGCGTTTTGTTATTGTTAACACAGTCCCCGCATTCCTAAGGCAGCAATCTCCTGCATGTAAGTGTTTTGGAAAGGGGGAGAGGAGGTGTGCTTTTGTTCCTTGTTTTTGTTTTGTTTGCTGTTGGGGAGCTGAAAAATAAATGCTTGTTGATAGTTATAGCACAGTCCCTTGGGCATTTTAAAGGTATTATTCTATATTAGTACTGCCCTTCAACATAGCATTTGAATTCCCCATCTGCTCCCACTCTCCCACACAGACATGTGCTGCCTTTGTCTTTTCACATCCAAACAGGAATTAAAGAACCTGGAAGAGGAAAGGGAATTCAGTGTCTTCAAGAAGAGATTGCTGCTCTACCACCACCACTTTTGTTAGCTTACCAAAACTCTGGAAAGCCAACAAAGCTCTGAATTTCCAATATAATATCAAAACCTGCTTCTTGGGTTTTATTGCCTTCCTACAATTGAAAAAGAGCTTTTGTTAAACATGTTTAGATCTTTTCACACTAAGATTATAAAGCCTAATTTGAGTTTGTTAATCTTTTTCTTGGTAATCCATAGAAAAGCACAGCTGCACTACTAAAACCATACTGTTTATCCGTGATCACTGGGTCTGGGCAGCCTGCAGCGTTCCAAAGATCAAAGTTTCAAACAGACATGCCAATCCTTCAGAATTCCTTGGATTTAAACACGGTACCACAAAATCTATACTTACAGCTGATAAATACTTGTGCTGAGCTCCAGCCTGCATTCATGTGAGTGTGCAGCATTCCTCTACTGTAGCTTTAACAAAGGTATGTCCTGGCACTTCGGTAAGTCTGTAGCAAGGTAGGACAGACTGAGTTTAATAGTTACTTGTAATGAAGCAGTCCTCTGGTTACTTAGTCATTCCTTTTAGATTAAAATAAGCAATGTTAAGGGTTTTCATTTTTTTATAAAGAAGTATTTCTGTAAATGACAGTTTCCCCTGTCCTTTTTTTCATTGCCTATGTGGGAAAACTAGCACATTTGTTTAAGGATAAACTGGGAAGTCTGTGGTTTCCAGCACGCACATTTTGAATAATATTTATACAGACTATTATTTAATAGGCCATATAAATATTTATCATATGCTGTAGCCCTTTGATCATAAATGCTTGTTTGAAAAGCTATTCTGTCCCTGCTGTGATTTGCAAAGAGACCTTTGCTGTTTTAGTGCTTGAAGGGAATTTTGGCTTCTTGTCCTCTATTAGTAGTTATAGTCCTGGACTAACACAGTCAAGCTGGAATTGTCTTTTTAAAATGATTTTTTCCCCTCTCTCTCCCTTTCTGTCTGTTTTCAAATTCAAATAAGAAGTAGTAAATGTGAGGCCCTTATTCTGCAATGGACAGGCAAATTTGCTTTGAAGCTTTGGAGGCCTTTTCCTTGGCTGCAAGAAGCCAGGCTTCCTGAGGTAGATACTTCGGGCTTGTAGAAGGTGTTATCACCACTGCTTTTCACCATTGGGAAGTCCATAAACATGCATCAAACGTTTTGGTGTCTTGTTAGGAGTAGTGTGCAAGGAATTGACTTGTCTGACTGGACCTTCAGAGCTTTTTATTTTGGTTGTTTTCCTGGTTCACTGTTTTCCTCATGATTGTATTGACTGCAGAAGCTGTATGCTAAGAATCCAGTAGATACAAAATCCAAACCAAAGTTTTGTTTCATGCATGGCAATGAAAGTTGGTGTCCAGATTCCAAAGCAAAAAGTTTGTGCTGGGACCTTCTACTACCTCTGAATTCCATTAAAGAGTTTCTTAATTTCTGATTTGGAGCTTCCTCTTGTACCAAAGGAATCTCCTGTAAACAAAACTGAATGGTAACATTTCTCTTTAAATTCTTATTAAAGTACTTTGGATAAAGATTTTTGACCAACCTCACTGCTGAGTTCTTAGGTACTCGAAAGATACCTGTAGACAGAGTCCCTAATTGGTAATACTTACAGCCTAAAGATGGCAGTATGTTTTGTGGATCTGTTTGATAAGTAGGTGGCATACCAAGTGATTGGTATTCCAGAAGAAACCTTGGCATCAAATCATGTTTTTGTCACAGAGCAGATGAGATCCTATTGCAGAGACGTTGTACTTTGAACAGCCTCGGTAACTAAGTGCTTGAAAAAAGGGATTAATATTTACTTTGAACCCTTCTTGGTAAGAT
Organism: Loriculus beryllinus; assembly: GCA_039877255.1. Lineage (NCBI taxonomy): Eukaryota > Metazoa > Chordata > Aves > Psittaciformes > Psittacidae > Loriculus > Loriculus beryllinus. Next base: position 49,751 of record JBCJKH010009790.1, on the reverse strand, counting down.
ATTGAAATATTGTTTTGTAAATCTAGGTGAGCTTTACTCAGAGAAAGACCAGTTAAAATAGGTTGGACTTTGTCACTTAACTCTTTCTTACGTGCACTGATTTACAGAACTAAACCAGTGGCTCCGCATAGACTGATCTGTACTGCTTGAGCATAGAAGCAAACTCTGCTTCCTGCCCAGTCACTCACACATGCACATCCTGGTTGCTTAGTAAGGAAAAAAGGAAAGTAAACATTACATGGGCTTATTGGGTTCCAGGTTTCAAATGTTTGTGGGAAGAATCCAATGCAAAGCCATAATTTTAAGTGCTGAGTAGGAGGTACTATGAGCTTAATTCTCTAGCATCTGTTAAGCTTGTTCTCCAAGTAGCAAAAACACATTAATGAGCTAAAATCAAGGCTGCCATACAAGGAAGAGAAATAAAAATTTAGAGTAACATTGTATATGTGAGAAGGAGGCAGGATGTAAAATACTCCTTTTGCTATTTGTATTTTGTGAAAAGCAAGTAAGAAAGATTTGCCTATGTTAAAAAAATAATCTGCTTTGCAGCTTGTGGTTTATTCTCATCTTTTTATGAGTCAGCAGCTAAAAGCAGTGCCGAAATAGGGGAAAAACAGGGAAATTCGTGAGATAGTATCAGGAACAGTCTTAGGCAATTTCTTCATAGTACAGTTTATTGCAAGTAGCCAGCAGCATCTGCAGCCAGCCTCTTAAGCTGTGAGGAGAATTAAAAAGTGAGCATCATCTGTTGAAAAGAATGTCTTAAAACTGCTTTTACAGCCAAGAACTAAAAGGAAGATGCAGAGTGCTGTAAGTATCCCCAGCTGACAGATGCAGTATTAATCACTGATATCAGGAGAATTGTCCTCTCTCTGTCAGAGGCATTAGCTTTTGTTAGTCTGACCAGGTCATAGAGCCAGGGCCAAGAAAATAAAGCCAGCTTTCTTGCCAATATTCCTGGGTGCTAGGCTCATGGCACACCATTATTTTTAGCTGATTGCTCATTGCTTGAACAGATGACCTTGCTTAACAAGATTAGTGTGTGTTGCACCTATGCTACTGGGGAGAATCAGTGTGCTGAAAGAGAGTAGCTAGTATTGCCATCAGTGCTGCAGTATGTTCTATAGCTTTGATTTTTGTCTTGTTTCTGATGTTGTTAGAAGCTAATGCTCTGTACAACTTCCTCTAGTGACCCTGCCATGGTGGAGAATGCTGTGTGGTACCTGCTTTGGTTTGTACCAGGTTGCTCAGGAGCTTTAGTGATGGAGAGGACTTCTTCATGCTGATGCTGTCTAAGCAGAGAAGTTAAAAATTGTCCTTTGCCCCCAGCAGTGATGTCTAAGCATGGAATGGTAGATTCAGGCAGTACAGAGCATGGGACAGGTTGTAACATCTCCACAGACTAACCACATTTCTGAACCATTTAAGGGGCAGGATGAGGGAAAGCTGGGAAGGTTTCTTTAGCCGAAGTGTTGGCTTATACTGTTCTAAATTAAACTTTGTTCTAATTCAGCTGTTGCCTAGCTTAACTATTATCTGGAATGATGCTTAGAGTTTCCTGAGATAAGGGTCTCCCTTTTTTTCTTCTTTATTTCACCTGCTACCTATAAACCTCAGTGATTACAAATTTGTAAGAGTCATCCATAGCAGTGGTTACAGGCCAACTGTAGATGTGAACAGCCACTTATATTGTGCCAATACTATGTTCAGGGCCAGAGAAGGGCAACAGAGCTGGTGAAGGGTCTGGAGCACAAGTGTGATGAGGGGCGACTGAGGGACCTGGAGGAGTTTAGTCTAGAAAAGAGAAGGCTCAGGGGGGACCTTATTGCTCTCTACAACTGCCTGACAGGAGGTTGTAATGAGGTGGGGGTCAGTCTCTTCTTCCAATTAACAAGTGATAGGACAAGAGGAAACAGCCTCAAGCTTCACCAGGGGAGGTTTAGATTGGAGATTAGGAACAATTTCTTCACTGGGAGGGTGATCAGGCATTGGAACAGTCTGCCCAGGGCACTGGTAGAATAACTGTCCCTGGAATTGTTCAAAAAGCATGTAGAGGCCCTTAGTGACATGGTTTACTGGTGGACTTGGCAGTCCTGGGGTAGAGTTGAAAAAGACCTTGAAGATCATCAAGTCCAACCTAGTTGATTATGATTCAGACTGATACCCCAGGATAGATGTTGACTGTATTCAAGATGTTTTGATAGTGGGGAAAGAAAGGTTTGGTTTTCTGCCTTGTAGAAATAAAACAAGTAAAAACACATTGCTTCCAAAGTTGAGTACAATTTATGTGCCTCTATGGTCAGTACTGTCTGCAGGGAAAGGACTTTAACCAATTTCTGTTCCACTGCTCTTTCTATCAGGCTTTTGGTATATTTGCCGCTAAACTCTAGTTATTAAAAATAACCCCAGGATTAATTTGAAACGTGAAGAATCGTGGTGTATTACTAAATAGTACTTCCCAAATAATTCCCCTTTGCCTGTAGCCCTCCCAACCCATCTTTCAGAAGTAATGCAGGTCATTTCTTTGGGAGAGGTGGGCTGTTTTTAGGTAGAACCATGCTGGTGCTGTGTAAATACTGAGTATTCATCACATAATTAATCCATCCATTTTCTGGAAATTGGAAGCTATGTGTCAGTTGAGTTTTGTGTGTCTCAGAGGCTTAAAGATTCATATGAACACTGACCTTGGTACTTGTCTGATGTTTCAGATACTTTGTATAAGTTCTTCCTTAGCATCATCCCAGCTTGACTAAAATGTAGATGTTAGCTATTAATTAGGGGCAAACTGTGAGAAATTAAGTACAGTGCATTTGTCACTGTATTAAATGTCAGATAGTTAACCGTAATATAGTGAAACCAGCAACTCAGTGTGAATAATTAACCTCACTTTGTTCTTGTAGGTTGCCAGAGAATAGGCAACACTTTTTGAGCAAATAATTTTCTGAATCTTCACAATGGTGTAGATTGATGGTGGATAGCTCTTAAAAACCGAACCAGTTTGTTCTTCATGTGGTTCCTCCCTCCCCTCCCCTCCCCTCTCCTTTGGAGGACTCCAAATGGGGTAATGGGTACCAGATACCACATATAATTATCAGCATCAGGCCACTTTTTGGGGGAGGCATACTGCTCAGGTTCTGCAGACATTCAGCCTGACTTGCTGGCTCTTTCAGCAGGAATATGCCACTCAGGAACTGGTTGGCTGCATGGGAGGCAGCAGCTCTTGGCTTGTCCTTCCTTTTCAGGTGAGGGTTCAGCTGAGCCTGCACACCGCCCCTTTCACTGCTTCAGGAGTGTAATTTGTTTGCACTGAGGCAATGACATACCTGTGGTGATTCTTGCTGTCGTTTCCAGAGGTGAATTCAACTTACCAGGCATCAGATGCAGGAAATCCCAGGAGTTTCTGGGTTGAAATATCTATTCTGCGGAAAGCACCAGCTGCTGATTTCTGCTGAGTTTGTAACTGTACCTTTACCTTCCTATCTCCTTCCCTCTTTTCCGCTTTATGTAGACATGATACTGTATGACCACAGCTCATTTCCTTGATTGCATTCATGCACATTTACAGTTTGCTTTTCAGGAGCTTCCGTGCTATGCAACCTACACACAGACATTTGAATAGAAAAGGTACAAGTAGTGCAAGACTTGAGCACTCAAAGTGATTAAATGCCAAGTGAAGACTTACTGAAAAAAATAAACAAACTGCCTCTACAGCATCTCATCCTTTTGAGTACAGTTTTCGATCATCAGTCATTTTATCTGTTTTTAACCCCTTTTTTATTTCTCTCTGACAGGTTCTATTAAAAATGCACAGTAAGAAGCAGACTCCAGAAAAATACTATGTTGGAATTGACGTTGGCTCAGCAAGTGTTCGCGCAGCGTTGGTAGATGGGCTTGGGACAGTGGTGGCACATGCAGAGCAGCCAATCCAAATTTGGGAGCCCCAACCAGACCACTACGAGCAATCCTCTGCAGACATATGGGCTGCTTGTTGCTCAGTCACAAAGGTACGTGAAGAAAAAGATAATGAAGGAGATATGTTGCAGGTAGCTCCTCAAATTTGGAAAGTTTAAGGTCTTCTAGTCACTGGCATTTAATATTCAGTTTTGTGCTTGCTGTATTACTGTATAACTTGTAACCATCCTTGTGCGTTAGAGATATCTTGAGGATATGGCTGATGTAGTCTCAGTGACTGTGATACAGGTGAGGAGCTCAAGGCCAGAGTAAAAGAAGCTTGTGCTACAGCTGAAAATGGAATGAAAGACTTTCCTTTTCACTGTTAGTTCAGGTGAAGTACTTGCCCGCTGCCTGCAAGAGTCACATCTGTGGGTTTTGTTTCTTTCATGTACATTATATCCACAAGACAATTCTTTGAGGAGCAAAAGTTGCTCAGAACCTGGTAATGCATATATTTAAAGATGTGCATTGTGCTCCATTGGAGTCACAAAGCAGCATTTATTGTGGAGAAATTGTAATCTGGTTTGTAAGTGGTGTCTACCATTAATGTCTGTTAACTGTGATCCTCATTATAAGAGGATCCAGTATTATAAGACCAAAATAAATTTTGTATGTTTGTGGATTGTCTCACTGATTGAAGTAAATGTGGATTGAAATAAACCTTAGTAAAAGGGAAAATTTGTACCTCTTTGTACCCTGTGATCCAAAGAGCTGCCTATACGTGCTGGTGGTAAAAGTAAATGAGTGACCTTGTTTGGCAGTACGCGTATAGACCATTTCATCTTTCTTAATAAAGCCCTGGCCTGCTCCGTGTTCTAAGGTCGACTTTTTAAATATTCATGATGTGCTTGGTAATTTGCAGGTGGACAGTTCACCCATTCCCTTGTTATTGATCAGCCTTTTCAAACATTCATGAGCTTGGCTCTGCAGAAGTGCCCTGAGATGAAGGAGTTGAGGTGAGGGGGTAGGAAGAAGTGAGTGACAGGGAAGAACAGCTTGATGTTAGAGCAGAGAGAGTCTTTTATTCTACTTATTTGATTTTTCTCCCTGTGAATTGCTTTATTCTTGCTCTGAACCTGTTTAAATACAATCTGTTATATGTAAGCAATAAAATACAGGCTTTGGAACTATACTGTTACAGAGCCAGTAAGAGACTGGCACTGTAATGAAAGTCTTTCGTTATAGTATTAATTAAAATAATGATATTTTTATTGTTGCTGAGAAGTGACAATTTATGATAGTGTTACATTTTAGGTGTCTTGCAACCTCATTTGGCACGTAATCCATGCGGGTGTTGTGTTTCTTTTTCCAGTGCTGCTGGAAGCCATGAAGTTCAGCCTCTTTGGGGCTGTGAGTTTTTTGTTTGTTTTGGAAAATCTTCCCAAAAGTATGCTATCCAAACTCTTGGTAACAGAGCCTTTGGAAAGGTCTGCCTTACAGAGGTGTTATCACTGCTACAGCTTTTGATCAACTTTAGTTTTGGGTCCTTTTGCTATTGCAAGAAGAAAAGCTGTGGCACAATGTTACAAAGCAATTCTACAAAGCTTCCACAGGTGAGAGCTGAGTGAGGTAACTGATGCGTATGCTTGACCCTGATCCTGTGCCCATGCTTCACTTGCAGCTGAACTCCAAGCTTGTAAAAGAGCAAGAAAATTCACATTGGTGGTTTTCTGCTAGCTTTATTTTCTGATTTTTTTTTTTTTTTTATGCAGAATTGCAGCTAGTAAAATTAAAAAGCTGTTAAAGAACTTCATGGGCCTTTGAATTTACTTTTGAAAACCAAAGAGTTTTTGATCACTTGGTGTTTTTTTGATTGTAGGTGTTAAAGAATACCGAATCTCAGAACTCTCAGAGTTTGAGCTTGCGATTTGTAACTCATTTTCTGTACTCATCAGTTCACACAGTACCTGCATATGGATATGTGTGTATTCGTGTATGTTTTGTATATTTGCAGAAAGTTGTCTCTGGAGTAGATGCTAGCCACATTCGAGGGGTTGGGTTTGATGCTACATGTTCCCTTGTTGTTGTGGATAAACAATTCCATCCTTTGGCAGTCAACTGTGAAGGTAGGACTCCAGCACAAAAGCTGGTGTTACTGTGCATGACTTACCACTGATGTGAGCAAATAATTTTATCCAAATGCCAAGTTACAGGGCTATCTATCAGAGATATAGATGGCAGGAAATCTTTTTTGTGAGAGTTTTACTCTTTTAATTCTACTGCGAATTAGATCTGAGATGAGAATTGCTTCATCTGGCTAAATGTTCAGCATCCTAAAATCCAATTCATTCATCTTGGCTCAGAGAGACTGCTTCTTAGAGAAATCTGTGCTCGTTTTTCTTCTCTGCGTTTTTTCTCCTCTTTCAGACTTCACTAATCACAGCTTTTATAGTGTGTATAAATGCCCATCTACACTGGCTAAAGGATTGCTGAAAATGTTAGTGTGAGTATAGTCTAACAGCTTACTCTGTCGTGGAGCTGCAGGCAAGAGATTCAGCTTGTGGATCTTATTACCCTGGTGTTCTGTCTTCGGGACAGTGCTAAACTTCAGAAAGTCTGTGACCTTCCTCTAAAAATTGTAATTTTTTAATTAGTATTTGAGGAGATGATTCATAAGACAAAAAGTCTGATGATTTTTTTCAGTGAGTCCCATTTAATATGAGGTGTGTGCTAAATCAGTAGTTACAGGGCCATAATCACAATTCTGGTCTCAGTTGTATTTGTCATCTCCTCCTACCCTTCACAAAACCCTAGCTTTGCCCCCCAAAATGTCCTTTGCTAAATTTAGATGGGAGTATTTGTTTTTCAGTTTGAGAGTCTCTTACAATCTGTTCAATGCCTAATGATGTCTGGGGCTATTTTGGTCTAGTGAGTCAAATTCAGTTCTCATTTTTTGTTCTCTGATATCCTCAAAAACTTTGGTTTTACATAGTGGTGGTGTTAAATAAAAAGACAAGAACACACTGAATATTGTCACACTGGTATGGACATGGTGTGGTTGTCTCACAGTTCTAAGTTGTGTTTCAGACCATGTTAGTGGTGTGTTGCATACCTCTACCTTGTCTTAGAGTATATTTTCAAGATTCAACTTAGCATGAGAGGAATCTCAAGTGTCATCTGGATTACTATTCCACCTGTCTAGCAGGTCCTCTGTAGGTTAGTTTTGATAAGATGTTCTTCTTGTTCTCGTGTTCTGCAGGCTTGCCAAATGCTTTTTCATTCCACATCCAAAATAAAGGCATTGCAGCAAATTACCCCCCTGAAAGGAATTAGGGTAGTTCTTCTCGTAACACTTCAAGAGGGAAGAGAATCCATGTAACCATCTCGCTAGCTGACTAGCTGAGTTAACTTCAGTTTATAATGTCATTTTTAGTTCTTAGTCACCAAAATCCTTCTTTATATTTTTAACTCAATATATGTACTTTGTCAGAAAGGTTGGGTTCTTTGAATGAAATACTACCTACAAGAGCATGGTGTTGTAAAGTCCTTGGATGCTCACAGCCTGATTAGTTTCAGTCAGCATTCTCAGTGCTCAGCATGTCTTAAAGTTGGCTCAGAGAGCTAGAAATGTGTCTTTCAATATCTACTATGGTATATTAACACAGATTTACAGTTTTTTATGTCAAAGTGAAAGTGTGAAGCAGCTTAGAGTCTGATAAGTTAGAGTACTGAGGTGAGGTGAAACCAAAGCCGAATTAATCCCTTGTTTTCATCTTCTCCCCCAAGGACAAAACTATAGGAATGTCATTATGTGGATGGACCATCGTTCAGTCAGTCAAGTCGAGCGCATCAATGCAACGCAACACAGGGTTTTGAGCTATGTAGGGGGAGTGATGTCTGTTGAAATGCAGCCACCTAAATTGCTGTGGATAAAAGAGGTGAGTACATACGAAACTGTGCTGTGTTTTGACTAATGATTAGTGCCCTTTGCTTGTTAATTTGAGAACAAAATTTCTGTGACAAAAGTCTTCAGCCTTAGTGTTGAGCCCAAAGGCTTGTAAAGTAAGGTCAGCCATAACTTGAGATGAAAATGTTTGAAGGTTCATTGTTTCCTCTCACTTAGAAATAATCTTTGATTTTATTGAAATTCACAGTTTCCTGATAGAAATATTTCATATGCCTTTCTTATTTAATTTTAAGGTTAGATATACATACAAATTTAATTGCAGGTAATGAATAAGTCCTTGAAGTACCCTAGGATATAGCTGTGGAGGCGTGTTTCCTGCTCTGTAGCTGGGCATGCTAACAGGGATGTAAATGCTACTTCTGGAGTGGATTTCTAGCAATTTGAAAACAGCTTCATCTAAGCAGTGAGCATCCTGGCCAGAGGGACTGGTTTTGGGGCACTGCATCCAGCAGTGAGGGGATGTGTAATGTCTTTGGCTGCTAGTAGAGAAATTGTTCAGGTAGAGCTTCAATTTAGTTCTGTTCCATCTGTAGGAAGCAGAGCAGTAAAGGGAAGGTGCTCTGTTCATAATGTGGAACTCTACCTCTGTCTCTTGTGTTTAAATTTTATGTGTTACAGAACGACATACAGCCTTTTAATACTAGCTGTCAGATAAAAGGAGAAATGCTTGCCACTTGAATATTTTATAGCCTCCTCCAGTCTGGCTTTTACATTTGATCTCAATGACACTTGCTGTCATTTTAACAAAGCCCAGATGTAAATTACTTGCTGCCAGTTTCAAGCAGACAAAGTCTCCTGTACTTACAAACATGAAATACCATATGATAGCACGGTGTATATTGGGGGAAAGTCAAAAGATTTAGCTGGTAGAAGCAGATACTGGCAGATTAATGGTAATAGGGGGTAATTAATGTTTGTGGATGCTCTACTGAAATATGAATATCCATCTACCAGTTTTTTCCCTCTTGAGCCATGAGTATCATATGTCAATCATTTTACAAATATTAAAAAGTAAGCTGTAAAAACCTTAAATGATTCTATTGTGTTCAAAACATGTTTATACTTCAGTCAGGTCTGCAATATCAGTACCTGGCTGATGAGGAAGGGCCAGGTTATGGGTTCTTCTGAATGCACAGACTTACATAGCACAGACTTACCAGAGGTGTGAGTCTGTGCTATGGCCTCAAAGCCCTCTGACATAATTGCTGTAGTACAAAGAGGGAGAGCAACTATTGCAGGTCTTGTTCCCTCCATGAGCAAATGAGTAGGAAATAGAGTTCATCTTAGCCTACATGCCAGCCAGTAGCAGAGATTGCCTGGCAAAGGGCATTACAGGACTTGTTCATATGTCCCTTTTCAGCTCCTGACGTACCAGCTAAAGAGATTATTACCTTTAAGAGAGGGTTTTCTTACCTCAGTGTCTGCTGAGCTGCTCACACGACAGTTCCTGCATTCTGAGTGGACTAGCAAAGACATACTCTTAAACTGCTTAAGATTACACCACTTAACTCACTAGCACCTCACTGAGCTCATGAGAAGGAACAATAACATTTATTATGGAGGTGGTTGTAATCAGTTGAGATGTGGGCATGTAGTGCTATTCCTTCTAGCTTTGGAGAGAGATGTGATTGAGTCTTTGCTTACTGCTTCTATACTGGTTTCAAAGTAGGAGGAGGGTGAAAGGAATTGTATGAAGAGCAATGGTTTATTTTCAGTGCCAATCACAGTAACGTGACAATGTATTACATGATTTAGGGCTAGCAGCAAAGGTTCATTTTAGCTTCCAACAGCTGAAATTCAGCCTCATATAATGCAGGTGTTCTCACTTTTTGCCAAGGAGAGTGAATTTTGCAATGACTTTGAATGTCAGGTTATATCCTTTTTAACTGAGAATATCTGAAGTCTTTGCAAAGTTGGAAGCCATTCTGCTTCTGTTGTGACAACTAAAAATAACTGTGCTCACTGTACCTGGTTTGCAGAGTGTTGAATCAGTTGGCTAAGTGAGAACTTCATGACATAAAATTAGACTCTTTGAAAATGTGGCCCCCAGTGTTGCTGAGGAGAAGGCCAAAATGGGATTGTTATGAGCACTGAATGTTAGGGCTGAGATGTGTTGACAGAGCTGCCTGGGGAAGTTCTACACAGTGTCTGCCTACACCGTGTGCCTGGCTGTGATTGTGGCCTTCAGGCTCTCCAGCTTTCCTGACTGCTAAATGTCACCAAATATGCTACCAGCAAGGCTTCTTTGAAGTGTCATAGATCTGAGTAGTTTGTTTGTCTTAAATCCTCACCTCTGCCTTTATTTTCTATACCATATGTGAAATAACCTTTCCTACCAAGCTACTGCTTGCTCCAGTGAGCAGTGCAGCCTCTTTCAAAGGAGCTGCTTTCAAATAAGATCCATCTCAAAGCATCCCAAAGTCTGTTGCTGTACTGTAAAATTCTCTCCAGGAATTTGCTGCCAACCTCTGCAAATATGTACAGTTGGTTTAGTTGGTTGGTTTTTCCTGAAAACACTCCCAGGATTTCTAGAACTGTTTCCAGCCAGCTGACTGCAAGAGGTGCAGCCTGCTGCTTGATACAGGAATGGTAGTGGGTTAGAGCAGAAATCCATTTGACTCATTATTTGTCTGATTAGTAGTGAGGTTTATGCTCTATAAATTTAGCTAATCTTTCCTGAACCCACATGCACTTTGTGAAGCTGCTGTAGCCTGTGGTAGTGAGTTCCACTGTGTAACTGTATTCGGTATGAACAGGTACCTTTTTTTTTCTGAAACAAGTTCCTAAAATCTCATTTACTTTTTAGTTCATAGAATCCTGGAATGGTTTGGGTTGGAAGGAACCTCAAAGATCATCTTGTTCTAACTCCCCTACCATGGGCAGGGACACCTTTGAGACAGGGAACTCTCTCATTCCCCAGTCAGCATCTCCATGCCATGGACCGTATGAGATATTTTTTTTCCTTCCTTATTCCTTCCTTAACATGCCTTCCTAATGTTGTCATACACCTGACAGTATCCCAGGAATTTCAGCAAACAATGGATTGGGCACGTTCTTCTATGACTAGCCATAATCAAAACTAGCAAAACAGAGGTGTCTTCAGAAGCTATTTTGCACCTTTCCGTCTTTGGTGTGCATCACATTTCTGGGAAGTTTTTGACCAGGAAGCTTGACATGGCTCTAACATATGGATGTTTGTAAGCAAAACAAACCCCATAACCATGTACTTTGTACAGTCATACTCCAGGTCAGTGGGTACACCCTAATATATGAAGGTTCACTCTTGACTTTTGCCTTGAATTCCCTGGAATGATGTTTGAACTCCCCAGGAATTTAATGTTGCTGCTACTAAATGGTTTTGTTGTTTTCCCCTTGTACCCCATTGCCTGGGATTGGTGCTGTGCACATTTCATAACTGCTGGCATCGATCTACGTTTTGCAGAGAGGGTGTTGTGAGGAAAATAACTTATTTATATCTGAGGCTATTATAAAATAGCCTGGTCCTAATAATGAAGAGCAATTAATAAATCTATTGAAGTAACCAGCAGAGTTTGCTTTTGTATTATTGGGAAAATGTTGGATGCTTTTAATCAAACTTCATGTATTTGTAACAATAAACAACATTTGGAAGGAGCTTAAAAAAATTGTACTAATGAAATACATTCCTTTCAGTGGATCCGTAGTTCTGTGGAACTCTTAACGTTTTTTTCTTCAGCTTCAAAGTTTATTTAGCCTGGCATAAATAGAAATGTTTCTTATAGAGTTTATTGCCTAACTGATAAATTTTCAGGATTTCCCTTGACTTTTGCGTGTTCCATGTTGCGAGACTTCTGAGTCATATAAAACTGCAGTCCTGCTAATTCAAAATAAGTTGGAGAAATGAGACCATAAACTCAATTAGTTTGTTAAGAATCATTTAAGAGATTAGGAGTCGAGCTAGATGCACTTTTGAAAATAAGTTATTTAAGATATTGATACCAAATGATTCTTTGGAATGTTGGTTACACCTGTAGGTTGATGGTGTGTACACTGTCAGCAAAGCCTCCCCCTTCCTTGCCAAGATGCTAACCTGACTCTGGGAGGCCACGTTAAGAGATCCTGTCTTCTCACTCTTTGCCCTGGGCTCTCCTAGCTGTAGTATCTAAAAACTTGAGCTCTTGAGGCAGAGTCTGACATAGGCCAGTCCAGCAGAATTGCTAAGCTTGAGTGACTGGGCTGTCTCACAAAGGAAGGAGTTGAATTTCTATTACTTGAAGAGTTTTCACCTAAGCATTTAAAAATATTGGTGAAGAATAGGGGGGTTGGAACTGGATGATCTTAAGGTCCTTTCCAACCCTAACTGTTCTATGATTCTATGACTTTGCAAATTTACTCTTAATTGGTTAGAAGTGATGAAGGGGAAGAAGGCTTAGGTGACCTAACTGTGCTTTTCCATTTCCATCATCTTGTTCCTAGAACTGAAGTTAAAGATGACATCACTCACTGTGAGGAATGAGCTGACATCATTGTATGAGAAGTAGATACTGGTCATTATCTCTTATGGCTTTCTTGTAACACTTGACTTGTGTTTATTTGCAGAGAGATGTTGCAGTTTTTCTTCAAAGTCACAGGTTACTCTCATCTGCTGCTTTGTGAACTTGTTTTTTCCATATAATGCTTTCTCTGTAACATTCCCAGTGTACACAGATAGAGATTTAATTAGAAACTAGAGGCTTCAGGGTATATTCTGTTCTTCCAGTGCTTCATCCTTATTCCATTTTGGCTTTGGATTAAGAAACTAAACTATAAAGGCCATAATAGGCCTTTTGAGATCTTGTATTTGAGCTATATTGGCTTATATTCAGCTGAGTTTGATTGCTGCTGAATCTTTTTTGCCCTCTGGCACCTAGTGGTTAGTCTACATGAACTTAATTGGGTGGTCTTGATGTTTCTTATTTCAGATAGGTGTTCATATGACAAAGCCATCACTGCAAGTGGAGTTTGCGAGTTGGGGACAGCTGTTTGCAGTAAATGATCAGCTGAATGCAGCTTCTGTATAGCCTATGGGGCAGTTGTGTTAAAGTGTGCACATCTGGGGTCCACTTAGGGGAGCACTGTATTTCTCTGCCTGTGTGAACCATGTGCAGTGATAGAGAGAGTCCAGTGTTAAATCTGTAATGGAAACCAAAATGAATATAAGATTTTATAAAAAGCTAATTTCTGTGAATACAGTCATATTTGACTTTTTAATAAGGTCAGCAGAATGAAGAACATGAAGTTGAAATAAGGAATCATTATCCTTTCACAAATATTTAGAAATAAGCTGTAAGATAATTCTGACAAAACCTTCCAGTGTCTGAAGCGGGCTTACAGGGATGCTGGAGAGGAACTCTTCATCAGGCACTGTAGTGATAGGACAAGGGGTCATGAGTTTAAGCTTAAACAGGGAAAGTTCAGGTTAGATATGACAAAGAAGTTCTTACTGTGAGGGTGGTGAGGCACTGGAACAGGCTGCCCAAGGAAGTGGTGAATGCTTCATCCCTGTCAGTGTTCAAGGCCAGGCTGCACAGAGCTTTGGGCAACATGGTCTAGTGTGAGGCTAGCAAAGGGTTGGAACTCAATGATCTTAAGGTCCTTCCAATCCAAACCATTCTATGATTCTATAATTCCTGGAGTCAGTAAGACAAGTTTGAATGTAAAATTCAGTGAAAACAAAAGTAGTTCCTGGTTACTGGGTCTTTCAAAACAAGCACTTAAATTCCCTTCTTTTGCTGTTATTTTCTTAGATTTTTTCATTGTTTAGAATTACCTTACAAAACATTATTGCAGTAGTACTTTCTTCTGTAGTTGCAGATCTATCTTTTGCAGCTTTGCTAAGCAGTTTTGTTGACTGTAGCTAAGGAAATTGGATGTTCACTGGCTGAATGAATGTGTAGATAGTTCTAGTAAGTAGATGAATGTACATGAACTGAAAACATAGGTACGTACTCCCTCACTTGGAGTGACAAATGCTTGTCAGTGTAACGGGACTGTCTGTGCTATGGCAAACCAAAATACCAGCAGTGAGAGCACAGCTTACACATTGATGTAAAAGCTGCAGTGAGGTTTTGTCCAGCCTGTCAGTATTTTATTCCCCAGAGGTAGCAGAAGAAAAAGATCTTGTTTACTAATTTCTGGCTGGAAATTTTCTTGTAGCTTGTGCCAAAACAGAAAGATGCTTGTTGTGTTTTCCTCATAGTAATGACGTTACAAATCAGCTATTTCTAAAAAATACTAGTCCCATTAAATCAGAGATGCTGTAGCTATTCAAATTGGGTGGGGGATGCTGGACTGGGAGGAGATATGTGCTTGGTAACTGTCTCCAAATAAAATGCAGTCTCCTTATTCTGTGCTTTCATAACTCTGTTCTTGATATGGTATGTAAGAGCAAAGAAGAGCCTCCCTTTAGGAAAAAGCTCAGAGTTACTGACTAACATATCATTCCTCTGCAATTAATAGCTAAAATCAATAGTTTCTGAGTAATTCTTTTTCTGGCACTGTGGTCTGTAAATTCTGTAAACTTACAGAAACAATTAAAACATCTTTCCCTGGCTATGGAGGAAAGAAGAATAGTGGATGCACTCACATTAGCTTGGCAGCAGCCTGTATCTTCTCCATTGCTTGCTGCCTTTGCAGCTGGCTTTTTGTTTTGTTGAATGTGACTGGATATTTTTCCATTAAAATAACTAATAAATTCAGTGCTAAGTGAGAATGAGTCCAAGTACTGAATTTGGAACTGAACTCTTGATTAGAATTGTTTATAAATGCTTTAACAGCTCTGTCTTATCCAAATCCATACATAGTGCAGACGTATATGCAGAAGTTGTACTTCAGGCTGTTGAGTTTGGCTTTTAGTTGCAGTTGCCGATCAAGTAAGTACCTACATGTGTCTAAGACAGTGTTTTAGGGGTAGAGGCTGTGTTACAGCAAGGCAGTTTTGTCCACCTTCACCAGTAGCCTTCCTCTAAGAGGTTACCTTCCATGCTCTCCCCCTCTCCTCCCTCAAGATGAATGTGGTAATTCTGTTAGTTTATATTTTACCAATTAGACTGCAACTGTGGTAGTTGCAGAATTGATCACTTTGTAGCCTTGGCTCCGGCAAGGGTAGAATTTCTGCTCAGAGCCTATCTTAGGTATCTCAGAATAGCTCTATCATATGGCTTGGCATATGATCTGAAGTGTGGGAGATCCAAAGTCCTTGCTTTGTCTGAATCGCAGCAGGGAATGGGCCATCAGTTTCTTAAATCCCTGTGAGTGTATGTATTAAGTCTTCTGTTGCTGTCTTTCTTCCTTTCACACAATGTCTATTTGTTTTTGTCACTTAGAAAAAGAGGGACTGGTACACTACATAGCATACAGATTGCCTGGGGATTAGATTCAAATTTAGGGTTAAATTGGGAAAAGCAGATGGTTCTTCAGGGAATGAGTCTCTGCTGATTTTCAGATGACTTAGATTTTGACCTGATGTGGAGCTTGAATGCTCACACCAGCTTTCTTTTTACTCTAAATGGCAAAACATTTTTCTGCTTCCGTCTGTGCCCTCTGCTTTTAATCTGGATTTCTAACACATCAGTTTGGGATGATTTTTGAATTTGTGGGTTTTGGCTGATAGCTAGTGCTGAAATTCAGACTGATATCCTGTGCTAAAGCCCATCTTTAGTTAAACGCTTGGCCAACAGGGATCTGATGCGAAGGCTGTGTGTATACATTCATTTAAGATAATATGATTCATATTTAGTCTGTATTAGCAATAACAAAAGCCATGACATCTTTGCTGTTTATATACACATTATACTTATGGTGGAAAAAACCACATTTTCACAAACATCAGATGTCTGAAGATCAATTCATCTTGCAAGAAAATTCTACACTTGGTAAGAGCAGAAATCAGACTTTCCTGTAAACTTTTCTCCAGAAATGGGCTACCTCAGCACACCAGTAAAATATGGATGTGGAGGTTCTCTCAGCTTTCCCAAGGAGAACGTGCTTCCAGATGTCTCCAAAAAGTTGTGTCAGGTGCTGGAGCTCAGGTAAAATTCTGCTTATGTGTGTATTTTCAGTTTAACTAAGTAGTGAACAAATACATTTTACACAATACAAAATCATGCAGTATGGCTTCATGGGCTTGTCAAGGGGTAAATGGGCAGCAGAGGCCTTTCATGTGCTCTATATCAGTTCCCTGATCCCTCACTCCGCAGGTGCTTCTGGTCTATGATGATTAAAAGGCGCTGTACTTGATAATTCCTAAACACTTTGTCATCCAAGTATCTGGGATTATCTGTAAGGATCTAAAATTATAGTTGTTAAACCTCAAACCAACAGAGAGGGATATGAAGAAAGGGGACTCCATAAGTACCCCTGGAAAACAGTAATATTGGATTAGTTTCTTTCCAAATGAGTTTGGAGGCTGAGTCGCAGGATATGAATACAGCATTGGGAACGTTCCCAGATCTTTTCCATAATCCTTTTAATGTGGTCACAGATTCCTGCCTGTGAGTGAAAATAAATAACTTCAGTGAGTGTCGAAAACATGGAGACTTTTAAATTTGTTTGGAAAAAGCATCAGGGCATGTGATGGGTTTTTTTTTGTCTCTGCTAATTGGTGATGACACAGCATCGAGATGGCAAAGAATGCATCATTTGGATGTTCATGAAACGTGTTTTAATGTCAGTAACATGTGGCTTTGGGGAATTCTTGAAGTAGTAGAATAAGTATCCAAGGAGTATCTTTGATGAAACGGATTTGTTTAAGGGGACAGTTATTCTTAATCTTGTTTCTTTTCTGATTAACACTAATAGCCATTCTACTCGTATTGCTTCTTGATGATAGTCACGTACATTAACAGTACATTATGGCTTGTATTATCAACATGACCATTGCACTAAACTGTGGAGCATCCTTGCATTCACATATAAAATTAAATTGGATGGGAGTAGCAGCCAACTGTCATCCAGGAGATAAACCCGAGCGTTCAGGAGCAGACATCCAAAGGTTGTATATGCTAGGTTAAAAAGCTGGAATTGGGGCATTTTTTTCTTGAGCTCAATAGAAACCCAGGAACCTATAGAAGATTTTGAAGAACCAAACTCAGAGAAGACAGATTCTTTGTCTGATCCAAAACTAAACAAAATTTTGCCTTTTTTGTACTTACCCAATTGCATCTTAGTTTCTGGAGTTCAGATTCTATTGCAGTTAATTTCTGGACTTGTAAGATTTTGGTTTGATATCACACAGTATCTGAATTCAGTTGTACAGCCAAATAGTATTTCTTAAAATGGAATAATCTTTTCTCTTAGTTCAGCAACTCTTGATACTGCATGTAATTAATTTTTTTGCTCCAGATAACTGATGGCAGCTTTTAAAATGCAGATGATTTTAATTGTTATGTTAGCTATTGACAATTTAATGAAGACTTGAAAAAACAAAGCTTTGGCAAGAAAAGCATAATCACAAAGCTACTAGAACACTTGGTAAAGTCCCTTGGTCTTCTGCTCAGCTGTGTACCACAGGTTGTTACAGGGTTTTTGGGGGAGGAGGGAGGAAGACTTGGAGTTCTTTGATAAACCTTATGCTATTGAGACACTATTAGCATTTAACACTTTTACTCGTCTGAAGAATCATCTGCCTCACAGATCTTGTACAAGAGAGTTGGCCTGAGCTTAATAGAGAGTAGAGGAAAAATATAGAAGACAAGAAGGCAGATAAATCATCCTTCAAATTTCTTGAGTAGAGATGAAGACCCACATACTTTCCCACCTCATGCCCTTCTGAAATATCTCTCCAGCTCTGCTTTGGCCTGCTGGGAGCTACTGTTGAACTAACCTGTGTTCTTGCTGAGGCTGTGCCATCTAGCAGAGCTTCATGGCCTAAAAGACCCCACCTAGGATTTGTGTTTCTAGTATAACACCTGCTCTTAAGTGAGAACATGTCTCACTGTTTCAGTTATTTAAAAAGCTGGTGGAGGTTTTCAATGGAATCTTCAATGGAAGATTCAATGGAAGTCTGATTTGTGAACCTTGTGATCGGCAGCACTGATTTCTGTTTGGTTTTGATATTCTCTAGTTATTTGAATGTCCTGAGGCCAGAGGTGGCATTGTGTTGCAGTACAGTGATGCTCGCTCTTTATGTCACGCTGGAATAAAAAGTTACTTTTGGGATACTTTTTTCCCATTCATCATCATCTGATACCTGTGCAAGTGTGGAGATTGTTTCAGTGGCAAAGTAATTCTAAGAATATGCACTGTTGTCATAAGCTGAACTCAGACTGAGCTTTGGAGAGCAAAACAAAGAAGAAAGCCTAGCCCAGATGATGTGACCAGCATCTTGTAATGAACTACTTGCTCTCTGCAAGTAGTGTTGGAAATCATCTGTAAATGATCTGTCTTGGTGGAAGGGTGTTTTAGGAGTTTGGAAATAGCACATGGCTATCAGGAGCTTGTACAGATCATACTCTTAGTCGGAGGGCTTTCCTGTAACTGTCTTCATTATTTCCTCAGCTGAGGAAGTAATGTTGGACCCCTTCAAATGGGAACTTGGGCATTCATATTGCTTTGTGTAGTGTTGTGCATTCAAGGAGATTTTGAGGAGGGGCAGAGTTTGCAAAGATAAGCTTCTGTTAATTGTTCATGTGAATTCCTGGGCATGCTGTGGTGGCAGTTGTGGGTTATAGTGTGGATTTGGAGCTGATTGTTACTGGTTAATCCAGGCAGTTGAGAGCTCCTGAGTATCCCAGCTGTGGAAAAAAGCTTCACTGAAAGTTTACAGGTTCTTAAATGCTGCAGTCATGTTTCAGTCATGTCGAAATACATTCAAAAGCTTTGGTTTTGTGCTCACAGAGCTGTTTTCTTCCTATACTTATAATTAAAGAATATTAAATTTAAAATTATTAATTTTAGGAAGTGGGGAATTCTTCAAATGTGTATGCTTTGAGAAAGCTGCCTGTTGACTTTGAGACTTCTCTGGCATTGAGTAGATGAAGAGGAACTGAGTGAGCCCATGTTACTGATCTGAAACATGTGCCTCCATGAGCTCTTCATGGGAAACTTTTCTTACCATCAGTGTGTGGTGGAACAGGCTCACTTCTTGAGGCAGTAAGTCACTGCAAAGTGAGCAGAGCAGACTGGATAATCAGAATATTTGTTTGGAAAAACTCATTTTTACATAGATGTTAGGTCTTTTGAATGGCATTAAAATAAGGACATCATGCCTGCCCTCTAATATCTGTATTTCTAATAACTGTTTTGTTAGAACCTGCAAGAATCATGCTGGGAGAAGGCAGGCCACTTCTTTGATCTTCCGGATTTCTTATCTTGGAAAGCCACAGGTGTCACTGCAAGGTATGTTAATTACAACAGTATGATTTGGTGGTCTTTGTCTAGTTGCTCCTATGTGTTTCTGCTTTAATGCATTTTGACTGGACATGCTGTGATGTACATCTGTCTGTAATTCAGCCTGCTCCAAAACATCTTGAACCTATCTCTTGCTTCCATCGTGCATTCCTGAACACAGTTGTTCCTGTGAGCAGTGTAATTCACAGATACACTATGTTGCTACAACTGTCAGTTAATTGCTCTTGTACTCCATTTTGGAACATAAATACGATTGCTGTAGTTACTGTGAAATATGCTTTTAATAATTCTTTGAAGTCTCCTTTTGTTGACAAATTTCTTGACTTTTTTGAGTATTGGAGGAAAACACTGCTATGTGGGAGGGATCTGGTAAAATCTTGTTTAAAATGGTCACTGCACTGTAAAACACAGCAGCTGCGCTGCTCTGAGAAAGCATCCTCAAATACTTGCTATGTTCTCAAAATTGTTATGGGAGAACCCCTTTAATGTCTTGATTAAAGTGACCAGTAAGTGAAGTGCATTTGCAACTAAACAAATCCTTGTGAAGAGTGAGGTATTATTTATTGAATATCAAGTCTTGCAGACCAATTGCGTGCCCAGCTCAGTGCATCTCACAGTTATTTCCATTGCAGTTTGTGGAGCTGAAGCTGTGCAAAAATTAGGCTACAAAGAAAATTGCTCACAGGATAGTTTTAGTCTCTCTGGAAATGGAAGGTACCTTCATATCAGACACAGTCTAGGGAACTTCTGTTGCAATAAATGCTACTAGTAACAATGAAAGATCAAACTGATCTTAGGAACTAATGATTGTACTCTCTAGTGCTCATCTAACCTTTATAGGAGCAAAGTCTGAATTCCTGAGATAAAAATTATCAGCCTCCTCTGCAACCTTTGTATGCAACCAAAATGTATGCCAGAAGGTTTAAAAGAAAGTTAGGGGAGGGGGTATGTTTGAGCTTAGAGTGTGATAACAGAGTTCCTGTCTCCTGTCCCTCGTAATTTAGAAGGCAGTATTATTTGTGGGTGTGGGGAAGGGAGGAGAAGGAAGGGGTAAGAGTAATGCTATGGACTTCATGTAGTAGTGCTGTCAGCTGCTGTCAAGCTGTCATGGCTTGTGGTGGACTTTGAGACTGTATAAACTCAGTGAAGCTCAGGTTTCGCTTTGGAAGTAGGTATGAGAAGGGAGGGTACAATGGTAGTGACAGCTCTTTGGTCCTGCCTGGCTTTGGCTTTGTGTTCTTAGCTGTAACTTTCTAGATGCAAGGCAGAGAATTGCTCTTAAAAAGTTTTTAATTGTATTCAGGAATGTTGGGAAAAGACTCATTGGAAGAACTTCTCCCACCCTTTGGTTGAGTGTCTTCTGTCTTGGATAAAATAGTTCCTTGCACATCCTACTTTGCTGCATTTAATGTGCTCTCCAAAATTAGGCCCTTAGCTTCGGCGCTAGTGGAATGTTTTCTAGGGTAATAAAGGAGGATAATAAAGCCAAGAAATATTTTGTTGGCATTGAACCTATTTTTTTTTTTTTTCCTTCCCCTGCTCTCCCCCATGCAGAGCTATTTCTTGGGAATTCTCTTGTAGTTTGGTGAAGTAATTTGACCTCCATACACTTATAGTACTGTGGAAGTGTGAATTCATCAAGTATAAGATTCCTACCTTTCTCCCATTGAGCACAAAGGAGCCTTTCACAGGGCAGGACACTGTGTTAGTCACTGTGAATCATTCATAACTTGGCCCTCATAAATGAAAGATTTAGTTTATTAAATTTGTTTTGGTGATGGGGATTTTACCAAAACAAATGCAAGTCCAAGGACACTTCTGCCCATGTTGAAACTGTTACTCTTACTTTACATTTTTTAGGGTCTCTTTAAAACACTTTGTATCTGTTTGACATTTTAAATCTATGTATAGTCTTTTTGGCTTCTGGGAGATTACTCAGTGCACAAAGAAGTGTCTAAGATCAGGATCTTAAGTGTTTGAAAAGCAGTTTGTGATATGTGCTTCTGTGTATGAAATGGTTTGTCATTCACCTTTAATTCTGCCAGCTTGAACTGAATTCTTCCCAAGTTTTTTTCCACTGAATGTATAATAAACAGGAAATGCTTCTTACCTCAAAGGTGGAGACTTAGACATATGATGGGACTTTTACTGGCTGGCTTTGATATTCCCTTATATATCACCAACATCCATCACTTGGAAAGGATAAATTCCAAGTTGTTGATTCCCATTGTTCTTGGAAGATTGTTGCCTGTAATATGTCCTATTAAAAAGAGTTATTTTTTATTTCTCCTCCTTTGAGTTGATGAAAAACCATTGAATTGTTCTGAATGAGCCAGGCAGCTGCATGAAAAAAATGTTACTGACAGCTCTTTAGTTAAAATAATTAAAACTTTGGGACTTCCCAGCTCTTGATCCCCCAAGGTTGCAACAATGAGGATTGGTTTTGCCACTCAAATACTCTGTTTTCTTATTTCTGTTGTGGAAAGGAAGAGAGAGCAGTTTTTTCACAGGCACATTAGCAATGCTTTGAAGAGGCTCAGCACTTTTACTCATGGTGAGCGTGACTCACTGCTCTCTTCCACCCACCATGTATAACCACTGATAACTTTTCCTTTATATGGTATTTTGGATAAAGCTATCTGAATAAAATCTAAATACCTATCTGCTTTAGTTACAGGCTACTGTGTTATGGATGGAGAATTCTTACCAGAGAGGCACATCTGCAATTTTACTGTGTTTCTGAAGTCTAGTGAAGGATTACATTGCAGATAAAAATATGGCTGAGCTCTTAAATTGGGTAGAATTTACACAGAGATGTGTATTTAGATCCAGCATCTGCTTCAGGGCCACTTTAAATCACAAGCAACTCACTGGAAAATTAGAGAGTGTCTGCTTGATTTACATGGTTTAAGATGAGCTGTAATCAAAGAGAGATTAAACCTGTGGAGGAGGATTTGGAAACATAGGGAAGAATGTCAGGCTGACATTATGGAGGTAGAGGGAGTCCACCATGATGCTACAAACCACTTTCCAAAATTACTCCCCTGAAAGTTGGAACAAACTGAGTATTTGTGCAGGCTAATGTCATTACACTCTAGATATGTAAATAGCTAGAGAAAGTGATGTATTATCTAGGAGAGAATTCATTTCATATATGGAAACACTTGTCTAGTCAGTCTTCAACTGCAAGCCATCATGACAGGGGAAAACGTGTAACAGAGATTTATGTACTTGTGGGGGAACTTTTGTAAATGATCTCCTTCCAACAGATCTCAGGATCATGAATTTCTCCAGAGAAAAATCAGTTTTAGAAGAAAGAAATTCATACTGTTACGGTAATTACAGACTACAAAGTGAAAGGCAAATGCTTGCAATTCATAAAAAGCATTTCTGGGAACTACATAACTAATAGGTGTTGTAGGTTCTTATCTATATCTCTGTGAGAGTGAGTGATAGCTTTTAAATATACAGTATATTTTCAACAGGAAGATACCTTGACAAATTGTTTTGTTTCATTTATGAGAAAGGGGCTGGTTCCTTGACCTGTGCATGTTTAAATAGCTGACACTTTACTGTAAGCAGTGAAGTCCTTAAAGTTTATTTGTAACCTCCTGCCAGTTGCTTATCATTAGACTTAGAGATGGCTCCGTTGCACTGATAGAAATCCAGAGAACTCCCCTGATATTAGTGGTGTTGATGCAGAGTATGCTGGGATAAATAGAAGTAGAGTCTGGTCCATGCTGATTTACCACAATTGGAGTTTTTAATAAAGCATAAAAGCTACAAAGATGCTTTTGAATCCAAGAATCTGGATTCAGGACTCTGCTCTGTTGTGTCCCCTGTGTGATTTGGAGAAGCGAATTAAATCTCCATCTTTGTAGGTGTTTAGGCAGCTGAATACCTCTGAGGATTTGGTCCCTGTTCACCCCTGTATTTGTTTTTCTTCTGTTAAACTGATACATGCATGCACTGTTGTGAGGTTGCTTGTTTTACCCGCTTGTTGTGAGGTGTTTCATCCCTGTGGTTAGACAAGTCCTCACCAAATATTTTATCCAGATAGGCTGGAAAGTGTGAAAAGAGAGAGTCTGGAAGAGGACCTTGTGTTTAGAGGCACTGCTGAAAAACAAACTGGTGTGAGTTAAATGGTTATCTGAAGGATGCCTGTCTCTTTTTAAAGGATTGGGCAATCCTTTTACTGAGATGTGGTAACTGAAGCAGCACAGACACCAGTTTTTTGGGGCCAGCTGCCCTTCCCTTCCTTCCTAGCCTTGCCGTGACTAATGTATACCCTTTGGCTGGGGCTTCTGGTGTTTGGCTTCTTCTTGTTTATGTTTTATGCCTATTTTGTGCCTGGTCTAAAAATCAGGGCTCTCTCTGTGAAGAAAGGGGCTAGGGAGTATTTCAGAAAGCTTTCGTGATCAGCACTGCAGCCCATGTGGCAGTGACAGTATCCTGAATTGCACTCGGGTGTTGTGTCCTGTTTATGAAATGAAACCCAAGACTTCAGATTTGCAGACTTGTTTGGAGAAGTCTCTGGAGAGGAGAGAATTATCTTGAAGGGCTGGTTGGGAGGGGAGGGATGGCTTTTTCGTGGATTGGACAAACAAAGTACCATGAATTTCTTGTCATGGAGCCAAAAGCAAGTGTCCCTGTGACAGTGCCTTTGCCAAACAAGAGAATTCCACTTCTATCAGCCTTTTAATAAATTCAAACCATGTTCTTTGGAGACTGGGGACACAAAGACCCATCCACTGTAAAAAATAGGAAATGTAGAGCTGGAAAAGTTATCACGACTGTGAAGGGCAGGTGCAATGAGGGCCATTACTGATAGATTTTACTTTGTTTTTATTCAAACCCGGTATGTCCTTGAGTCTGCAGTGTGATCTGAAAGAGCTCTGTGTGCTACATAAGAAAATTGTTAGCAGGTCTCGTTCATGCTAGCCAGGAAGCACACAGGCAAACAGGAAGCTTTAGCTATTGTTATTGTACAAATGCCCTTTACAAAATATTAGCAAAAGGAGCTTAATGTGTTTTCCACAAGAACAGGAGCCCTTCAGAATGTTCTAACTGTATTTGCAGAGCAAAGAAAAACTGCATTGTCCCTTTGCAGCAGCTTTGACATACATCGAGACATTCAGAGACTTGCATTCAGATCTTCAAATATTTACTACTTTGCTTATTTTTTGAAGGATGTGAGGATCTTTAATGAGCTGTGACAGTATCTAGCCCTTCATTTTCTATTGTGTGCGTTTGCTGCTGCTAAAAAGAAAAGTCAGCTAGGTCAGTATAGAAAAGGATTGGGGGCAGGCGCGGTAGTAGATGTATTACTGGCACCTTGCCACAGAGACAGTGAACTCTGAGCCAACCATGAAGTCATTTTGAACTCAGGGAGTCTCACTAATCCAAGGCAATGTGTCTTAATTTGACAAAGCAAAGGCTGCTTGATAAGCAACCCCCACTAGAAATGCTGTTAAACGGGGGTGTTTGTAAGTTTAGATTGTGGACGAGAAATGTGGTGATCCGAAAGGAATCATCTTGTTTTCAGGTTCTTACTCCCCCAAGCCCAAAGGCGGGCTTGGCTCTGTGCTCCCCTGCAGTTGGGGCTGTGCAGTGGCTTGATGTGAAATTTGAGAAACATATGTAGTTTTCTATTTCAGGAAAATGATCTCAGGGATTGAATGTGCGTTTTGTTGGCTGTTAAGCTCTGATCTTGCCTAGTGTGGTAGTTTGAGAGTGTGTGTATATGGATGAGTGTGTGTGTGTGTGTCTGTGTGATGGTTAAGACATTCCACAGCACTTAAAAAAAATAACAACGAAAAATAATCAGAATTCATATATTCATTGCTGTTAAAGGACTTCTTCAGTCCCAAAATGCAACATCCTACATCATAAGAAACCTCTTAAATAAGTACACACTATACATCAGAAAATGTCTTTTATTTTTCCATAACAGTCATTAGCATTTACTTGAGCTGATGAGTGGCACAAAGTTTTCCATCGAGGCAAAGGAGCTGTGTTTAAACAATCCTTTCATTGTTGATTCTGTGCAGAAGCACTCGATGTAGGAACACTGTAATTATTAGCTTCTCTGAGGGGCAGATAATAATCTCCCCTTAATAAACTTTGCAAAGAGATGGGTGGGAGTCTTTGAGATCCTGCTTACTGACGTGCTAACTAATGGTGGGACTGGGTAACTGGGCTTTACTGGAGCTGGAGCCAGGGAGAAGGAGTGTCAAAGGAGGTTATGGCCTTAAATTCTAAGGAAAGACAAGGCTGAAACCACAGGGTAGCTTGTTGTCTTTCAGTTCTCTTCATCTCATTTGTTTTGCAATCATCTCAGCTCTCTTTGGATACAGGCTGGGTGTTCAGGGGTTTATCTTTTGCATTAGCTTCTGTGGACGCCATCAAGGATCAGACCCTCATGATACAAGGCATGTTATAAACAATCTGTCATCTTCTTTGAACTCTTCCTTATGTGAAACACCATGGAAAGCCCATGCAAAGCTCTTGTCCCTTGTGAGACTGGGTCTCTCTCCAGCAAGAGCTGTGTAACAATTGCTTTCTTGCATAAATACGAACCAGATAGGAAACTAGGCATGTGTGTGAACTCCTGGGTCATTCACAGCCCCAGCAGTGTTTCAGTGTGCACTTATATAATGCATGCATTCACAGTAAATTCTTACAAACCACCCCTTGAATACAGTAACATTCCTGGAGTGCTCTCATCCAGCGAAGGAAAAGAAAGCTATGTAGCATGAAGTCTGTGTATTGTATGTATACATATAGTGCTTAAAAGTATTAAAACTCACTTAACTTGATTATTCCAAAATGGGCTTTTATATTTTGGTTTTATTATGTTAGAAAAAAACCCCACCTTTAGTCTCCTCTAGTATCTTGGGTATGAAAGTCTTAGTAAATTCAGCCTTAAAATGCTGCTCTTAAGTAAGAAAATGGCATTCTTATTTTATAGATGGGAAAAGAGCTGTATAATTTCAAGAGTAATGTACTTTTAAGTGTTTAGCTGGGCATCCAGCTTTCTGCCTAACTAGCAGTGAGAATTAGGTGTCCTATTCCATAGGCTTTTTCACAGATCACACTATAAATTATTTATTCTTCCACCAGACTTTCCAAACAAATGCTTTTCACCACTGGAGTGTTCTCCTATCCTTTTCCCTGTAATACATGGCTGGAACAACAGCCTTGGCCTGGAAAGCAGTTTACTTACACGTTTGCTTTATTTTTGTTGGCTGGCTATCTCGATCTGCTTAATGTCAGTAACTTTCACTGGAAATTCTCATCATGCTTTAGGATGACACTGATGGTGTCAGGGTTGATTTACGTTATATCTTTAAAGTAGCATTAGCTTGCATAGGGCTTTTTCCCTTATTTGTTTTAGCATTCATATTATCCAGAGAGGAGCCTCTCAACTGTGAAATGTAAATAACCTGACAACGAAGACTTCAAAAGAAAATGATTCCTAGTCCATGGCAGTGACACCGGTTTTGCCAACTCCGTAACCTTTAAAATAGTGTACATTTATGCTTGACCTGTCATCTGCCTATAAAAATAATCTTAGATCAATGATACAGTGCTTTCAAGAATGTGTCTAAAGAAAGCAGACACTTCTACGTATGTGTTCTGTCATTTCTTGGTTGTGGAAGACCATCTGCTGCTTTAAGTAAGAGCTGGGTATTGATTTGGTGTAAGTGCCTAGCTGTGCCTTCTACTTACATTGAGATAGTGAACACTTTTCCTGGAGCTTGCAAATTGATGTTGCCAGATAGCAAGTCCGATGTTATATAAATATATAATGTGTTATATGAAATCACCAAGGATTTGTTTTTTCCTTCCTGTGCTCTTTATTCCTCTGCCATTCCATTAAGCTGCTCATTAGATGAAAGGTTGTAATTCAGTCTGCAGTGGATGAAATGTATATGTACTTATGGAATCAAAGACATTCCAAGAAAGGTTGTTTATTTTCTTACTACCTTCTTTAATTAAATTTCAATGGTAGGATTTTGACTGTCTTACTTGAGAGAAACAGATGAAGCAATCATGATTGCAGTGTGATACAGCAAAGATGACTGAAGTTATGCTTATTGCGTGTCAGACCCTGCATAGAAATCTTAATTCTCCTGCGGATAGGATAGTTAAAATTTCAGACTCTACCATAGCTGCTAGTTTAATGTAAAGTGAAGGGGAAGTTTTGTGTTTTATGCTTTACTATCAGCTGGCTTCAGGTAATATCTGGGATTTATATATGTTTAGTTCAGATTGTTCACACTCAGCATTAAAGTGTCCCTGGAGCTGCTAATCTAAGTTCAAACCTGTGTTTGTCCACTTTAGTTTAGTTTGAATGCTCGATTCAAGATTTGTCAGCCTGAGTTATGAGCTTGCTGATGTTCTGCAGTATAGGTACATCCTTGGCCTTTCCTGAGTGGGGATTTGGACACAACAAGCATTCCTCAGAGAGCCTGTCCCTGTGTTACCCTGAGCTGTCAGCTCAGAGCCCTGGAGCTGTGGCTCATCCCTCCCAGGCTCCATGTGCCAATGTCTTTCTGAGCAGAAGGGAGTCCGTGGAAAATGCCCTGGAAATTGCCTCTGGTACTCAGACATGAGGAATTTATGTCAAAGTGGGAAATAAAGTAGGAAAACCCTTCATATTACAAAAGCTGATTGGGAAAAATGTATCTGAAGATGGGCAAAGAGGCAGATGCCTCTTATGTTCAAAACCCTCACCACCCCTAAAACCCACTTGCATTTATGCATATGTAGCACAATCTCATTAGATGAAGGGAGGAGCCCCAACTGTAGTTTGAAGCTTACAACTTCGACAGATACTGCCTTCTCCTTCCACCCTCATTTTCTTTTTTTTTTCTGAGGGATGAGACCAGATGTGCACCGTGAGGTGCCTTTATATTTAAAGTGATGACAGGGGGCAGACCATGCCACAAAATACATATAAAACATTTCCTGTAGTTTCCATCTTCTGAGATTTCCTCTGTGAAACTGTACTTGGGAGTTTCTGTTGCTTGCTTGTTAATGTATACAAAATAGCTAATACAGGCCTATTGAGAAAAAGCAATATTATGATATAATTTCACTTTCAAGGAAAAAAACTTGAGTGTGCTTCCTGTCTAGATGGAAAAAGTAGGAGTGGCGTTGTCCTTAGCTCCTTGAACAGAGCATCCGTATACAAGGTTAATGCTGCATGTTGCTTTCATCTCCCTAAAAGGGAGGGGGAAAGGGGAATGTGTAAGAGCAGGATGCACTGTTGCCACCTGCCCTTCATCTTTGTCCCATTCCCTGCTGCTCTGCCCTCCTTCCTTCTATCCCTGAGCTCTGTGGGCATGCGCAGAAGCACGGAATCATAGAATGAGGTTAGGGTTGGGAAGTACCTTAAGATCATCCAACCCCCTACCATGGACAGGGATGGCTCACACTAGACTGTGTCACCCAAACCTCTGTGTGCGGTCTGGATTTGGAAGGAGCAGTTGGTGTAGTCTCCTTCATGAATGGTATTTTCCTAAGTCGTATTGGGTAATATTTGTCTGTGATCTGTGTATGTTGAATGCATGTCTCAAAGACAACTTAGAATTCTTGAATGTTCACCATTCCTCACACTGATGCCCCAGTTGCACCAGGTATGAAAATAACAGGGGAGCGCTCTGGAAACCATTCCAATTGGTTTCAGACTTCCTGGGTTTGTATTCTTTGTCCTGTAGCAACTCTTCATTTTGTGTATAAGGGCAGTTCATAAACAGATGTTGAAACTCAACATGGTGCCTGAAATTTCCTGCTCTTTCTGACCTGTCTGTAACAACACAGACAATCCTTATTTACACAGGTTAGTTCCACTGGTAATCTATCCAAATAAATTTCCTGTTAACTCTTTCAGGTTGTGTCTCTTTAAATGGGGATCAAAGGAAAGTTGTACCTCCTAAAATAGTAAGAGTCAAGAAATTCCTAATTAATTAAATTCTCATTTACTTTGGCACAAACAAAATAAGAGGGAGAGAAAGGAGGAGGGAGAGCAAAAAGGATGATGTCCAAAATGACATAGCATGAATTACCTTGTAGCTCTAATATCTGCTGTGTTGATGGGAATCACTTCAGGCTGATCTCTAAGGCTTCACCCACTATCTCAATTACATTTCGGTTTATCTGCGAGGGCCTCTATTTGTGTATGTGTGTATGCACACTGCCGGCATAAAATAGGGAATATGGCTTGACCTTATTAAATTTGAAACTCTGCTTGGAGGAATATTGCTCAAGAAAAACCACATCAGGCAAGCGTTTGAAAATGCAGACTGCTTTAGAGAAAGCAGCTTAATATATTGAAGCCTCAAGCCATCTACCTCTGCTCCTAAGAGCTCTACCTGAAAACTTCCAGGGCTGAATAATTTAAGGTTTGGGGGGGGGGGTGTTTAATCTTTCTACAAGAAATAGGAGTCTGATGTTTTATTTTCTTAAAGTCTGAACTCCACAGAACTTTTTTTTTTCCCGAACTGTTTATCCTCACTCCAGACATGAACCTTGGAAAGGTGGCAGAAAAAACAAACAGCTGCTGTGTTTTTGGGCAGTCTGCATTCCTTTCAACTCGCTGAGATCAGACTTGTGCTGAGATTTTCAAATTATTTGTCCTAGGGCTTAACCACTTTCACTCCTGCTTAAAAGGCAGTGAGTTTGCCATAGCAGTGCTTGTGAGAGCTGTCATGCTGAGCCTTAATGATTCGAGAACTATGAATATATGATGTGTTCTTAGGGCTTTTTATTATTGTTTCATTCCAATTTCACCTCCCTCCCTAATCATCTTTCCATTTTTGGACTCCAGCCTTTTCTTAAGCATTTTGCTGAAGGTGTTCTAGAGAATTTTGTTTTCATTTTGGTTTTGGGGGTAAATCTGATGCACATAAAAAAGTTTTTAATGGACCAGAGTGGAGGTAATAAAATAAGACTGTCACATTCCCAAGGCCCAGAGTCAGAAGTTATCTTCTGCAAGTTTGGGTTTCTTTCCTTCACAAGTGGCAGACAGGAAGAGGAGCCATTGGTCCCATGGCAGTGTTTTGTGCCTTGTTTGAGGCCTCTAAAATATGTTCTGTGGAGTCTGATGTAAGAGGTGGAAGAGTCAGGACAATGCAATACTGAAAGAGTATTTGCTCGTAGCAGCCTTCCAGTTTCTGAAAGGGGCCTACAAGGATGCTGGAGAGGGACTCTTCATCAGGTGTTGGCAATAGGATAAGAGGTGGTAGGTTCAAACTAAACCAGGGGAAGTTCAGGTTAGATATAAGGGAGAAGTTCTTTACCATGAAGGTGGTGAGGCACTGGAACAGGTTGCCCAAACAAGTGGTGAACGCTCCATCCCTGACAGTGTTCAAGGCCAGGTTGGACAGAGCCTTGGGTGACATGGTCTGGTGTGAGACATCCCTGCCTGTGGCAGGGGGGTTGGGGACCACATGATCTTAAAGTCTTTTCCAACCTAAACTATTCTGTGATTCTATGATTATTTAATGGTTGAGGCCTTCATGTGAGGCCTTCTACTGGTGCCTTGTAAGTAGCCTAGATCCTGAGCATGTCTTGCAGTCCCCTGCCCTCCAATTCGTGGAACTTCCCTGAGTAAAGAGATTGCTTGTACCAGATCACTATTTTGTGATCCTGGGCAGGATGCTGAGGCCAGACATGTGTTTACTAGCAACTAGAGTTAATGGAAAAACAAAACAGTCAGTCCAGTTCTAAAGGGCTTTTCAGTTAACCATGTTCACCCTGTTCTTTGGGCTTTTTTCCAGCAAAGCACTTAGGCACGTGCTTAAAGTCAAAGCATATGCTTAAGTGCTTTGCTGGTCTCGGTCCTTTATTTGTTGTCCAAGTGTGTTGGTATGAACAGGCTGTTGGTTGTATCAGTGTTTGGAGAACTCTGTTCTTATACTGTTCTTTTTTACTCCTCTGAACTTGTTGCCCACTTGCAGCCCAGAAAAGATAATTTGTGATTTCAATGACATGGATAATATTTTGCAAACAGTCTATATGTTATTGATTGAGATTAATTTGCAGTGATTATGAAGAAATTGTGTATTTGGAGAAATCAAGGTCAGTCAACCCAGAGAAGTTCCATCTGATGCCTTACTCTAGCTGAATAATCTGACTGGCAGCACATGTTGTATGACAAGAGCATCTTCAGACAGTTAGCATACTGTGTGTTTAGCCCATGCTATGACACATTATTCCTTCTCCCAGAAAATTCTATTTTAACAAGGTGCTGTCTTTTAGGTGGCACTTGGTGTGAGATTTCGACCTGGGTGTAATTTGTTTGTTTGTCTATTTCTGTTTTTTATTTCTGCAGTCCACAATTTTATATCTCCGATTACTGCAGGACAGCAGGTCTTGTGCTGTCCCTTCTCCTCCTCATTCTCGTATCATCCGTGGCAAGTCAGGACAGGAGAACTCAGTTAACTTCAGACCTTAGGATTTCTGTCTGTGCCTTCCAGCCGGAAAAGTTGTCCTCTCACCTTTAGAGCCATCTTAGAACATCAATGACTTAATTTTCTTTGTGCTTTTCTTTGTCAAGGTGCAAAGCACTTTACACTAAGGAAAAAGACTTAATTAAGCAGGATGTGCAGCCTGATATTGCTGACTTAATTGCAGGAGTTAGTAACAACTATCTATATAGAATAAACGAAGCACAAAACTGCATTTGCTTATGCAAACAAGTGTTTTACATAAGTGCTCCAGTTGACATCAAAGCCACTATTCACTCAGGTCAGGTTACTCACACCTAACTCTTTGTAGGAGCAAGCTCATAGATAAATAATAATTTGCAGAATTGCGTTTTAAAAATTGTTCTTAATTTCTCTTACATAAAAATGTCCAGAGTTTCTATGAGAATTCATCTTTTAATTCCATCGTTTCATTTGGTAAAAAACACATTCTTGCTTTTTTTTTTTTTCCTTCATTAAAAGGAAAGCATTAAAGAGGGCGTAAAGTATTATTTCATAAAGCATTCTTTAGTTCTTCAGACAGCTAACAAGAGTTTTGAATTGACTTTTAGTCCGTTCTTCTCTGTGCTTGCAGTGTTTGCAAGAGTATTTTCTGCAAGTATAATTCAAGTATCAAGAAAGGGAAAGACAAATATTTAGTGTTGTTAGAACTGCATGAAAGGGTTCATTAGTTTAGAGTAGTGGTAAACTCCACCCTTCTGGTTCAACCATCACCTTTCACAGTGTTTATTTAGTGGAAGGCAAGCTGGGGCATTGCCCAGCTTACCTGGGAGGGTTAACTCTGTCTCTGAGAGAGCTGCAGATGTTCATTCCCAGATGAAGTTGTTTTCAAGATTTAAATGAATGTAAAAACCCCACTGCTGTCCACCTTCCTTGTGTAACAGGCTGAAACATCTGAAATTAGAAGAGAAACATCTTTCTTTTAGCCACTCTTCTAAGAGCCCTTGGCTTGATGTTTGTTGATCAAGCCCTTGGCTTGATTTGTTCTAACAAATTAAAGTGGGGGGTCATTTTGTCCAGTGGCAGCAGTAATTGCTTCATAGGGCAAAAGGAGGAAGGTATCCTAGAACTGGCAACATGTTAACGTTCTTCTGGGGATAATTCTTTTAAATCATGCTCAATTAATGAGGGTTTATGTTCCCTTATATGATTCTTCTCTATCGTTATGGCTGGAAGCAGTCTAGGTAGCCATGTGGTGGAGTGGGTTTTTTCTTTTTCTTTCTTCAGTTCTTTTCCTGTTAAGGTTTTTGTCCCAGCAATACATATACCTCTTTTCGATTGCATAATGATTGCTTGTTTTGTTTGAATGTCTTTATTTCTGTATTCTGAGGAATAGTGACACTTGATTTATCTGCTCTGTAGCCTTCCTTATTTTCTCTGTTGATCTTCCATCCCTCTCCCTACTGTTATAAGCTTGTTGTTTTCTTTGTGAAAATTTATGAATGCTTTTAATCACTTCTGTTACCCGTTTCAGAACTCCTTGTAGTTCTGCTTGATGGGGTTTTCTTTGCTATGTAAAGTCTCCTCACTTTTGGAGTTTTGCTCAAAACTACATCCTGTTTTTAACATGAAATCAAGTCCAAAGGACTGTAAACTCAAGCCATTGTTGTTATTATTATTATTATTATTATTATTATTAAATACAGTCTAGAAATAGGTGCAGTGATGTTGTTATTTAAAAGATTAAAATACCAGCATATGATGTTGTATGTACAATACAGCCTATGATGTGTATGAAATGAGCCATTTTGCTTTCCCTTTGATTTAAATGCCTTAGCTTAAAATCTAACCATCAGAAATGTTTTTGAAAACCTATACTGATGACTGTAGATTTTGATCAAACATAACTAGTATTTGGCAATGACTGAGGATTTCAAGAGTATACATTGACTGAACTGATTTTTGTGACAGGAGGTAACAATAAATCTCATTGCTAGTGTAGGAGTCTCTAACATGCAACTTTGATTCAGGTGCACATGGCAGCCAAATCCTGTCATCCTAATTCAAGTAAGACTTGAAGGTGGTTTGCCTGAATAAAGAAGGAGGGCCTAACACTGGCGTTTAGCATGTGAAATTGGATCAGTCTACATCAAAATGTAGTTATTAAAACTTTCTTCTAGTGCAGTACTCTTGGCAATTTCCCTGCTTCTGTTCTGGTTTCACTTAGGGTTTGTCTGGCCACAAGTGCATGACAGCCTAGGTTCCAGTTCAGCATGGTCTGACTAAGCTGGTAAGAACTCCCATTAACTTTACTGACATTTCTTCAGGACTCTGTCCTCACACATATGCTTAAGGACCACGCTAAATTAAGCTCTCAACAGTTTTGTCCTTAGGAGCAGATGTGTTATTTGCTCATGAATTAGTAAAATGTGCCTGTCTAATGAACATACAAAGAGATTTCTGGACTAACAGTTCCCTCTCTCAAAATGTCAACATTAGGGGTTGTAAGGGTGTTTTTTTCATCTACTCATTTATATGAAAGCAGCATAAACCACACCATGAAGTATAGCATTGCTCATATGGAGATTTCCTTTACTAGTCAGTGTATAGAGTGTCAGTGTCTACTGCTGGCCAGGTATTGCTCTCAGCATCATGACCTACTTTCTAAACCACTTGAAAAGTCCACAGTCCTTCCTAAGTCTCTGTGCTCCCTAAACAGGGATGTTGAATGTGCATATCCTATGTTTTCTTTCCACACAGTAGGAGGATACAGTGTCATGGAGGCAATAACTGCAATCATCCTATAGGCTCCCGATGCCCATTCTGTAGAATAATAAAGTCTAGTATAGATGAAAAAATCATAAAATCAACTCGGCTGAAAAAGACCTTTAAAATCATCAAGTCCAACCTTTACCCCAGCACTGCCAAGTCCACCACTAAGAGCCACATCTACATGGTTTGTGATTCCACCACTGTCCTGGGCAGCCTGACCCAGTGCTTGTCCACCCTTTTGGTGTGGGTATGGGTACTTTCAGTTTTAAGAGTTCTAACTGTCTGAAGAAGGTAACAGGAGAAGATATGGTTTTTACATACAAGCTCTTAATTGAAACAGATATTTGACTTCCTATTGCAGAGTGGTTTGCTTGAAAGAGTATAATTTTCTGAATAAATGGAACTGAATCACTGCTGATGTTGTATAATAGCAGGAGGTAAGTCCAGAGGGCAGGCTGCTGGACTGGAGCGGCTATGTCTGTGGGCTTTATTTCCAGTTTTGCTTTTCACTTGCCTTGCCATTTTTTTGGACCGTTTTTATAACCTCTCCTCTACTTATTAAGCTTTTAAAACTTGCAGTCAGTTTCATGTATGTGGATGCTTCTTGTTACTGTCATATTTAAACGTTTAGACTGTAGCTGTGCATAGGCAGATTTTTTTTGATAGTCAGCACCATAGTATCTGAATGGTGTCTTTCTGGGTCTTTGGAGTTCAAGATTTAATTCAGGGGTCTGAAGAAGGTTTACTCTTTGACCCTTGGCCAAGTCACTCCATTTCTTTTGCCTCTGTTTGCCATCTTTTAAAGGAATGGATTAATATTTCCAATCCCACATGCTATGTCTGATTTGTCTAGACAATACATTTTTGTGTCTAAGACTGTGTCTCATTATGTATTTTTCAACAATGCCGAAGACAATGGGCTTGAATCTTGGTTGGGTGTCTGTAATACAATGCAGAATGAAATTAAAATAGCAAGCTGTCTGCTGACTGTGTGCTTCCCCTTGCCTCATGACATGGGGAGGCATATGTGGGTGGATAAAATAGTCTTATTTTGTACTTTCTGGGCCAATTTAACATGTTTAGCCAAATGCATCCCTGGTATGAATCCACTGAAGTGATTGGATGTACACAAGGGATTAATCTGACTCGATATGTTGCACTTGAGATGGGTGGTTCCCTTCAGGTCTGATGACATAACTTCTAGGAAAGCTGAATTTGAGAGTTTAAGCCTTTAAATCTTTTGATAGTGTGTTCCTAAGGAGAAGCGCACTTTTTTCTCTTTTATGGACTCTTACAAATAGTAAAAGAAACATCACCTCATTGTAGTTGGTGTGATTCACCTTCTGCTGTGTGACTTTTTTGACATCTGCAGTGTTTGCTGAATTTGTATTTTTTAAAGAATGGGTTTAAATAGGTTGCAGCAAACAATCACTGTCAGGTACTTGCTTCCAATCCAAAGTAAATACGCGTATAAAGCGTGCCAGTTTTCTGACAGTACTTATATATCAAATGCATACTTTCACATCTCTGGCAAGATATACAAAAGTCACATTTTTAACATACCTTATCCAACAGAGCATTGTATTTATGTGGGTTGAGCCTTCAAGTCTGAATGTCACAGAAGTGGTTTTCCCAACAGTCTGTCATTAAGTTTTGAGGTTTATCTGTCTAATAGTACAACATCAATCTCATACCTCTTCTGGAGCACAGGAAACATCTACACTTTCTATTTCTCAAGAGACTTCTGTGCTTATTATGGTGGTAATTGGAGGTCACTCTTAACTCCATTTGGGGTGGTCAGTAGTAGGTTGGTACTCGAGTGCTGCTTTGAAGCCTTGTTCTGCTATGTAGTCTTTGAAAATGATCCTATTGTTCTTTTTTTTCCTTCAAAGTGGCACCCAGGCTTTAAATATAACATGGAATCCTGTCAGGGAGTGGCTGTAATCAGAGGAGATTAATTATAGATGTGGGTGTAGAAAATTGCGAATGTGAATTATATTTTTCATACAATAAAATCTATCCCTTTAAGTAAGCAGTGCATTTGCGTAGAAAGTTCTGTGACTTAAAAGCCATCCGAACCCCTCCAAAGTGTTACGGTATGAACACCAAATAGTAGAGCAGGTTTGAGTTAATTACTGCTTTTTCCCCTTTACAGAAGTAATTTTAACTTCTTGATTTACTAATGGAAAGACTTTGTTTCCCACTCACTGGTTGTTGCCAAGGGCTTTGAGTAGGACTTCAACACACACACATGGTGGCATGTGTTCAGAGGAGTCGAGCCCTGCTTCTAATGCTGTATCCTGATGGAAGACCTGGAAGCCCATTGTAATATGTCTGTCTTGAAATGCCTCCTCTCATTGAAGTCCTGTAAGATCCACAAGGATATGGTTGTACAAGAAATTATTTTCTGGTATTTTCTTTCCGGATATCTATGAGAATTTATATAATACTGAAATGGTGCAGGCCAGCAAGTGGGCATGGAGACAATTTTTTGTGACATATTCTTGGCCAGTGCTTTTCTTCACATCATATGACCTTTGGCAGAGTTGGTGCTTCTCTTACTGCATGTGAAAACCAGTCATGGCCATATCTGGCTGTTTTGTCTGCCTTGGGACAGCTGCCTTTGGAGGCATGGGGACCATTTCTGTGCTTAGATCTATAGCATAGGTTTCCCTGAGCAGTGGCAGGGGGCTGGAACTGGATGAGCTTTAAGGTTCTTTCCAACCCGAACCATTCACTGATTCTATGACTCTGAAGGAGTCTGTTAGAACCATACAAGTTCACTGAGTCAGCACTGTTCACTAAAAAAAGGAGGGAATAGTGTATCTTGTCAAACAAATACTTTAAACACAGATTTTAAAGAAAACCTCTGAAATCTTTACACCATATGTAGTA
This sequence comes from Loriculus beryllinus, assembly GCA_039877255.1. NCBI lineage: Eukaryota > Metazoa > Chordata > Aves > Psittaciformes > Psittacidae > Loriculus > Loriculus beryllinus. The sequence continues at coordinate 12,422 of JBCJKH010009790.1, read as the reverse complement.
TTTTAATATCTTTTTATGGGAGTTATTTGACAACAACAAAAAATACTGGCTTGAAAGCCTTTGGAAGGTGTTCTATAGTCAAATATCAGCATTGTTGTTAGCTTTGATGCATCCAGCTTATAGGTCACGAGCGGTACACTGTCCTTCGGGTTGATGACTTGGTGGATTGATATCTTCCACCAAACTTAAGATAATGAGATATTAAAGAAATCTAAAAAAATAAAAAGAAAATCCAAATAAGTTTTGGAACACTTGCTCTTAAAGGTTGAGATCTGAAGTTTAATCTTATTTCACCTGTGATAAAATTGCCATCCATCTTAGTGTTAACAAATCTTGGCATTGCATCGCATCACACAGAAGGAAGGAAATTCATCCTAGAGTTTTAAATATGTTCCTCTGCAGTTTTAGTGAGGATTTCAAGGTGGGGAGAAGGCTTTGCTTTCGCTGTGAAATTTAACCACTTAAAAAACCTCTTAAATAGCCAGACTAGTTTTTATTACTTATGATAAATATAACTGTTATCCAGCACATAGAAAGGATGAAGCTAATACAGTTGCTAAAGTTGATTACCATTGTTTCCTTGCTCCCCTTATTGGCCAAATTTAAGTCCTCAGACATGCAAAGACTGAAAGTCAAGGCCTCTGAGTGCAAGTGGAATGTGTCTGCTAGTTGTCCCAAACAGGCTTCCCCACCTGTCTTTTCCTTTGGCATGCTGAATGTTTTGTTAGAAGAAAGCAAACCCTTTTTGGGCAAGAGTCATATTGCCCTGCTGTACTAAGACAATGGGTTTGGGCAGGCAGGAATTTCTTTGGTTTTGGGTCAAAAGCAATAATAATAAAAAGCAGTGTGTTGCAAATATTAGGAACTTGGGATTTGCATGGTTGGGTGGATGGAACAGACCCTGATATGTTTTGGTTTGTGTACACGCAATTGAAGAGCTGTTGAATATGTGCAGTGAGTGAAATACATACTGTATATGAAATACAGCACACCCAGGCTTACTTGGCCCTGTGGTTTAAAACTGATCTTCCTGTGAGATCTCCTGTAGTAGCTAAGTGACAGCAGGTACAACTCTTCTTACATCCCTGTGAGCTCAACCCAATGCTCTTTGATTCCCTTTAGCAAATGCTGAACATGGGCAGTATCTCATACGTTTTATATGTTTCAAGACTAAATAACAAGGTGTCACAATTTTTATCCTGTTACCTGAGAAGTATTCCCTTAGGACAACCTGCGCTCTTCCCATTTTCCCCAAAGCAGCCAAATACACCAAGCAGACAGAGAGGTATATAAATATAATATATATATTTTATTATCCTAATTTGGGAGGACATTAACAGCTTGGTTCAGATGTCAGTGTGTGAAGGAGTTCACTTGAGCAGGATTTATGCCCTGGTGTTCAATTTGCATTCAAAATCTGTTTTAAATTGAAAGTTTGCAGAACAAAAGGAAAAACATTTGATGTTGTGACAGTCACACTCCATTGTTTCAGGTCTCCTCCTTGCCACCAGAATGTCATGTAGCTTTCGTAGTACTTGATTCTTTGTAGATCCAAATAAATCTAGCCAACAGACCTTAAAAAGTTACTTTATCCTGCTGCGCAGTATGCCTTTGGGGACCTGACTATATCCCATCCTAGCTTCTGTAGGACTTGGCATTGGTGTGGCAGGTACATTACCACCAAGTCATTGTCACTATGACAGCCAAGTTGCAAGAACATTTTTTGTGGAAGTGGCCCATGGAACGTATTTGGTGATTAAACTGTTGCACTGATACAGATGCCTGCAAAATTAATTGTGTTCATGAGTTTAAATTAATTTCTGAGCAGTTAGGATGAATGAAGCAGGTCCTTTTGCTTTGGAATTAAGAGTGAAGCTTCCATTTGCTTCAGGATGGTCAAGACAGAGTTCTTTGCCTTTAAAGTTGGTAGCTGACTCATTTTCCAGACTAACTGGTATTGTACCAACCCTCTTGTATGGTCATTCAGAAATGCCTTATGGGCTTACTTTTCAGGGAAAACCTGTTTCTTCTAGTAAAACCTTGTTAGTAGAACTTTTATATTAACCTATGCTCAAAATCAGGATGACTTCCAAGAGACCACTGCAGTTATGGAATACCCCCCAACTGTATTTTGTTGTCAAAGACAGAAAATATTTTCCCAGGCAGGGCAGACTCTGCGGAGTTGGGAGTCATGTCCATGCTTGCTTTATCCCTTTTGGAGTTTGGGAGATGGTGTCAGCAAAGAGCAGGCCAAAGCATAAAGCTCTGGTAATTCTTAAGTAGCTGTAGAGAAGTTTTGTTGTGACCTTAATCTTAGATACGTTTTTATGCCAATAACTAAGTCCATACAGAATTTCCCATTTTTTAATGAATATCTGATCTACTTCTCTCCAAGAAGTACGACAAAGAGATAATACTCAGAATGGGTAGACAGTGTGGGACAAGCCATATATGAACTAACTTTGAACACATGAGTTGCTTTGGCCATAGCTCTAAGTTGCCCTGAATCCTTTTCAAGTGGGGGCAAGTAACTGCTTCCTGAGAGCATGTGAGGAGTTATCAGTGTGTGTTCACTACACCCTCCGTGAACCTCATGATTTTCTTAGGAGAATATATTGCTGGTGGGGTTTTCAGAATGCTGAGATGCTGGTCATACAGGACTTTACCACATCAGCAGTCAGTTCTCAGCAAGAGCTGTGCAAAAGCTAGACAGGAATAGGTTGTGTAATATGCTGTGTCCAGCCAAAGCTAATGGATGTGGCAGAGATTCTTTCTTTTCTTGAGGCTGTTGGGTGCAAGTACAATCCTATAGTTCTTTGTAGACTAGAATTTATAAGAAACTCTGAACATAATCATGTTCCTGTTGAAAATCTGGTTTAAATCAAATTAAAGTTTTCCACGCAAAAGGGTTGGCTTTTTTTTTTTTTTTCAGTAGGAGTATTCTAAGCAAAACTTTTTGTTCTGAACAGAGAAAGGAAATCTTTAATTTCATTGTACTGGGAATATGCTTGAGGAAAAGAGTCTTCATGTTCCTGGTATTTCAGCCTAGCTAAATATGGCCTGTGCTACTGAGGGGTTCCACACCGTGTCTTCTCCAGTCCTGCATTACATTAGGCAGCTGGGAGGGGACTGATGTGTAAATGGTTGCCTGTTAACTCAGCAGCTTTGAATCCAGTTGATCCTGGTAGTGAACGCTTGCGTGGACATGAAGGGGAACATTTGCGTCTTTCCATCTGGTTCATCCAGCTTCAGCTAGTGCAAGTCTGGTGTTTGTGGCCAAATAATTGAGGCTATCCTGCCAAATAGGAAAAAAAAGGAATATACCACAGTGAATATCAATGCTGGTTCTGTTTAATGTCTGCCTTTTGTCTCATGAAATTTAGGAGTTGCATGAAATACAAAGTTTTGTAGTAGTGAAGGCTTTCTTTGTAGGTGCCATGATTTGGTTCCTCTGTTTCCTCTTTACCATGATGTCCTTCTGGATACACTTTTTCCAAGTTGCAAGTCATGCTGTCGCCTTCTCGGTATGATACTCTGGAGGAGAATTTCAGAGAGATCCCACATAAAGCTAATATGTATCTATGCTATTGGTATTCAAAAGTGAACAACCAGGAGCAAACTGCACTCTCTACATGGGCATACAACTCTCTAGGATACACGAATTGAGCAGGTGTGTGTAATTCTTAGAGAACACCTCATAGGTAGGTAGCAGGGATTTGAGTTCAACACATGCAGGTTCTTTTGAAGCACGTAGTGAAGTTAATCTCTTGTTGTGGGCATCTCAGATCCTTTCTTCTTGAACTGTTATGTAAGAGACCAGAATGCCTTTCTGCAGTATAGTATTTTATCTTAGATATTAACAATTTGTATAAGGCTGTATTGTTCAATTAAACATGTACATTTTTAGGTGGCAATGAGTGGTGACAAGGGTGGAATAAGCAGGTTAAATCCCCGAGAGATGTAAAGGCTTGGACTGCATTTACAACAAGTATTTTGAGGTTCTTCTTGTGACCATGAAAATAAAAACCTGTTAGTGTTTTAGCTTAGATTTGAGGTTGATCTTCATATCAGAACCTTCCACTGCCAGATCTGCCAGTTCATATAGAAGAGGTGTTCTTCCCAGTTGGTGTTTTCTCTGTTATATTTAAAAATTCAACCAGAAATCATCTATCCTTCTTGTGTAAGCACTTTGCATTTGTATATCTACACAAGTAGGATGAAAATGCTCACAACTTCATTGCCATTTCATACTAGAGTATGTTCAGTCCAGCCATATCCAGTGAGAGAGCTCCAACATGCTGGAATTTGGTGGATTGGCAAGGGCTGGTCTGTCCCTGTTTACTCTGTCTCAGTGGGCCTATATATTTAATGTGGTGTTCCTCAGAGTGAGCTGTATGCAAGAATTGGCCCCTGTTTAAAACATGCTCTTTGGCAACCAGCAAGGCTGCTCCGGTTTCTCTTTGGATAAGCATGGAGACAGAGGGAATTGCTTTGTGGTCTTTGAAAGTGGGGAGCTGTGACGTTTAGCTCTCATCCGTAGAGTGTTTTTCAGTGTGTGGCAATAGTTCATAGCATTGATCTAATTAGGAAAATACATGTTGAGCTATGACGATATTTGTTGTGATTTGGTATTTACCATATTTGGGAAAACTTGATGCATTATTGTTTCACTCTTCATGTCCAACTTTTTCCTGAAGTGATGACTGAGCATTGGAATAGGTTGCCCAGAGAGGTTGTGGAGTCTCCTTCCCTGGAGATACTGAAGAGGCATCTGGACACAGTCCTGAGCAGTGGTGACCCTGCTTGAGCAGGGAGGTTGGACTAGATGACCTTCAGTGGTCCCTTCAATCCTCAGCCATTCTGTGATTCTGTGACGTCATCTTTATTTCAAATATCCTGGCTTTATTTTTGCTTTCAATGAGAGGTTTGAGCTGATTTGGGGATTTTTTTGTTTATTTTCCCCCAGTGTTTTCTTCAGGTTCTAATTAGATTTCTGTGTCTGGCTTTTAAATCTTTGGAAATTGGAATTTCTTGTGTCAACATTGTCATTGCTGCACTTACAGGTCATGTGCTTTTCTGTTTTCAAAGCAGACACTCAACTGTAATTGTCTGATCTATTCTTAACCTGTGTCAAAACTGTTTGAAGAATAACCCTGAAATAATCCTCATAGTATTTTAAGGATATAAATAGTTATCCCTATTTCTTTCCTCCCCAAATCTGTAATGTTAGTAAATTCTTTCATTACAAATAGCAAAAAGTACACCTTTATAAACAGTAGGATTGCAAATGGACATCACCAAGCCTCTGACTGTAAACCCCTGGTCATTCAAAAAGAACAGTGAAACATGATGCATTTGAAATACACATTTTTATCCTGGATGAGGAAAAGCACCTTCTGCTCAAGAAACTGTGCATTCAGAACTGTCCCACCCCGTGAGAATCCAGTTTGATTTGAATATGCATATTCATCCTAATGAAAATAATATGTCTGTGAAAGCACACTTTGGCTGACAGTAAGTCTCAAATAAGGTGTCTTGTAAGCATCAAAGCAAGTCCATCTCTGAAAGGGGTTTCTCTTTCAAGAACAGTTATGGTGTTCTTTCCCTGAGATGCATCTGAGATGTCTTGCTCTTGATGGTACTGTAGCATGCCCAAGGCTGTAGGAAGCTAAATTTTTCAGTGGTATTCAGCATTTTTAATACCTTTTGGTTTATTGACTTTAGGCAAAATTTAATACTGATCTTCGTGGATACTTTGTAGTGTTCAGACAGAAAACAGTTTGTGTAACACTAAGTTATTATTACTTTGAGGGTAATGAGAGGTTGGGAATAAAAAGGAAAACCCCATTCTGTTTGTTCTGATAGACATTTTTACAGGTGCTCTTGTCTTTTGTTCCTATTCTGCTCCTGAAATCTGCCCTGTATTGTTACAGTTAAGTTCAGCATGAGCTTATCAGGAATGAGACTTGAAACAAGAACTTAATACTGCATTGAGTGGCTTCATGGCTAATGGTGTTTCAGTGTGTCACTGAACTGCTATCAGCTTCTGCCGAAATGCAAACCTCAGGGTACTGGTATTTGAACACATCCTGTGCAGAAGCTCTGCTAGCTGGATGTGAACTTGCTTATACACATTCACCTGATAAAGGCATTTTGTACCTGCAGGCATTGAAGCAGTGCCATTTCACCTAATTATCAGCGTACCCATAATCTCCTGTACACTGTAATTCAGCTTGAACGTAAGCTAATAGCAAGTTTTCCTAAGGACATACTATGTGCAACACATTGCTGTTTAGGTAGAGCCTGGAAAAGCCAGAATCTTTCTCTGAGCTGCTTGCTAAAGAGCTGTTATGCTCATGCTATGCTGTCTTCTAGGCATATGCATGGCCTGTTATTTGACTAATTCATGCAATGAAGTGGCCAGACCAGGAGTTGTTTCAGCAGAGAAGAATCTAAAACATAAGGTCCTTTTAAGGTCTTCAGGACATACACTCCAAACAAAAACCAACTTTTTCTTTAATGCTAGCATTATGCTTGGAAATTTGGACAGTGAATGAAGAGGTGAGTTTGCACAAACTTCTTTCTAGTCACAAGTTTAAAACCAAATTGTGTTCATTTGCCTGATTCTGTGCCTGTATTGTCTCTTTTCTAGGTCCCTCTGTACAGTAGTGTGCAAGTGGACGTATACCTCAGATAAAGGTTGGGATGACAGTTTCTGGAAAGTGATTGGTTTGGAAGATTTGGTAGAGGATAAGTATGAAAAAATAGGTATGTTTTGTGCCTATACCTAAAAGGTTATATACATGCATATAAATATACATATATTAAAAGATACATACGTATAAAAAGATCTTTTTCTATATTATTGTGAATCTCAGGAGGAATGTAGCAGGATTTGATAAAGCCTCAGAGGGATTGATAACAAGGCTGGATGCCATAGGTGACTGCTTTCCTAAGTACACTTTTACTTTGCATTGTCATGAAAATCTCTGTTTCAGTTTTCTAACTTGTACCCTTTCTGAAAGGCCTAGCAAGCCTTTCAGTACTGCTTGGTCTCAACAGCAGAGAAGTAAATGGGAGCCTCAGCAACTGATTCCGTGAAGGAAATACCTGATATGGGTATAGTGAATGGTAGGCTCAAAAAAAAAAGCCACAATGTAATAATTTATAGCTGTTACTGACAGCAGGTTTTGCAACCTGTACCCATCTCCCTTATAGTAGTTTCAGGAGAAGTGCTACTTGTGCTTGTTATCTTCATATCCTTTTTTCCACTCTCTTGGAGCCTCAGTTTAATTAGAATGGTAGCCTTGCTAATAGCAATTCCTACAGCAGATATTCATTAAAAGTCCATAATGTTAATATACCAGAAAATTTCCAGGATAACTTTATTAGACTTTCCCTGTTAACTTAATGGACTTTTAATGGATGTCCTAAGCAGACATGTCATTAACAAGAATATTACCAGACATGAACTGAAATCTGCTCGTTCATCAAAGTTAATTATCTAAAATTTCCTTTGATTTTTTTTAATGTCTAGCACTTTGAACAAGTTTGTACAGCAGTTTAAATGCAGTAACATGAAATGGAAATGGCGGAGGGAGGACTGTAGTGAAATGAAATGCAATGAAATCTATTACTTTTTCTGATCATCACAAAATATACCGTAAGTCATTTTCAGATTATCAGAAAATTGTACTTGAAAGCTTCTTTGAATAGATTTCAGCTTTTCCCCTGCAACTGAAACTGCTTATGCAAAGGTATTAAACCCACGAGGAATATGAGGCTTTTAGCTTCCTGAGGTTTTAGTTGGAATACAGTTCTTACAGCATCTATCACATGTGGCTTTCAGCAAATCTTCATCAAGTTAAAATAAGACTTGCA